>AUXI01000452.1:0-19648 GCA_000482105.1 Crithidia acanthocephali | reverse complement strand
CGCCAACGCGTTCAGCCACGCCGTGAAGAGGGGCTCCGCGTAGTCGCTCAAGCCGTCCGCCGCGGGGTGTGCCTTGGCGAGGGAGCTGACGAAGAACACGACAGCTGTGCGCCACGGCAGCAGCATCCGACGAGTTTTTTTATGGCCCTTGTGAGACTTGGGATGCGTGGCCATCGGCGGGTTTGGCGGCGGCGGCGGCGACCACGCGGCTGCCTCGACGAGCAGAAAGTGGAGGATCTGCGAGGCTCGCGTGGTGAGGCGCGGCGGGGCGGCGGCGGCGGCGGCTGCAGCTACGGCCTCGCGGGTGGGCTCATCACATCCCTCGCCCACGTCTGCCCGACGAGTTCGCTGGCCGGCTGCGTCGTCGGTGTCGCACAGGTGGCGGTAGGGGACCAGCTGCACGAAGAGGGAGAGGGCCGTGACGCCGTGGGAGCTGCGCTGCAGATCGCCGCACACGAGGCCCCACAGTCCATCCACGGCGTCACGGGTGAAAAACGGGGCGGCGCGGCGGCACAGCGACGGCAGTTCGCGCCGCACCACCGCCACCACGGCAGCCCATGAAAGCAGACGTGTATTGGCCGGCTCCAGCACCGCGAGGAAAAGGCCTGCGAGCGGCTTCCATGGAAGCGAGAAGCTGTACCCTGGACGGACACCACCGTCAGAGGAGGCGGAGTCCAGCGACAGGGGTGAAGCGGCCGTGGCTGGCGACGCGGCAGCGAGCGATGATTCCGATGCGAGCTGGTGCGCTCCACACGCTACGTGGAAGACCTTCACGATGGCGGACCAACATCGCACGTTCGCTTCAATCAGCGGCCAGTGCGTCGCCCAGGCGTAGAGCACCGGCGTCACGCGAGCCTGCAGGCGAGGAGGGAGGGTGTAGCACGGGTACTGTTGCCCTTTTCGCGTGAGGAGGTGGTGTAGCCGGGTGGCGAGTTGGTGCAGGTGCCGTGTCAGCGAGTCCCACGGCACCACGTCACCCGCCGCCGCGGCGCCGCAGCGCTCCAGACGATCCTCCACCCACGTTGCGGGCCGGTCCTCGCTGCAGTACAAGGCGCCATCGGTGAGACGGGCAGCGACGTCGGCGCGGCTGGTGCTGGCCCCCAACGCGGGGGAGAGCGGTGGAGGGCGGTCCGGTACGCTGCCCTCAAAGATGTTCGGTGGAAGTCGCGCGTCCCACACATCAGGGCCACCGAGCTGCACGAGCTCCTCGCAGAGACCCGCCAGCAGTCGGCCATCCGTGGCGCACTGATGCGTCAACAACGCCGGCGGCACACACTGATCGATGTAGCGGTGGATGCGCTCCCGCGGCAGGAGACCTTCGCCGTCGGCGGCGGGGGTCGGCGAGGGAAACTGTGTGAGACGCGACTTTTCGTTGCCGTCCGATGGAGCGAAGGAGGACGCGCTCTCCGCTCGTGGACTCGGGTCAACGGTGATGGAGGACTCCGCGTAAAGCCGCGACTCCTGTGCAACCATGTCACTGATGGATGACGACGAGCGGGTTCCGTCGGAGGAGAAGGAGGACGCCGAGGACATCGCTGAGAAAACCCAAACGCGAACGTTTTTTTTTTTAGGATACAAAGAGAAAGGGGGAAAGTGTATCAGCTGTATCCTCTCAACTACAGCTTTCAGAAAAGGTCTTTTCTTCTGCTCCTTTTTTTTTGTGTGTGTGTGTGTTTTGTGAGTCCGCTGCCACAGATAACAGGCACGTGGACGAAGATCAAACTGACGGAGGCAGTAGGGGCGACAAAAGCACCTTAGAATGCTTGAAAGTATTGGGAGCACTGTGTACGTGGGAAAAAGCGACCTCTCAGCGTAGCTGAAGAGAAACAAAAAAAAGGGGAAAAAAAAGGAGAGGCAATCGGAGTACCAAAAACAACTCGCTCCGGCGACAGTCGACCGCAGCCCAGAGTTATAAGAATAGTAGTAATAATAATGATAATAATGATAATAATTGTAGAAAGGCAGCTTTTGACAAAGACTACGACAAAAAGGGGTCTGCAGGGAACCAGTGAAGAGAAAAGCGAAGGCAACCGAGAACGGTAACGCACGGCGAATGTATGGAATGTGTGTTGCCTCTCCGTTGTCGTTTTGCTTGATAATTTGATGTGCGTGCGTGAGATGCGATCATGCACACACGAAAAAAAAGTCTCTTTTTGTTGTTGGTGTCCTTGGTGTCAGTTGGGAAGGATATATTTTGTTCTTTTTTAGTGTTGTATCGCTGGGAGGAGCACGCATAGGCGAAAGCAAAGACACACGGAGTGTGCACCGTGTGTGTATTTGCGATTCCGGCAGAATGTGAACGCAAAAGACAAAACGATGTTGAAACAGACGAAGATGGGAACCCAGCGGTAAAAAAAAAAAGGAAACAGAAAAGAGTTACAGTGCCAATGAATAGCTTTGTCACTTCGCAGTGCACCATAGGAGGGGGCCATGGAGGCAACATGAAC
This sequence comes from Crithidia acanthocephali, assembly GCA_000482105.1. NCBI lineage: Eukaryota > Euglenozoa > Kinetoplastea > Trypanosomatida > Trypanosomatidae > Crithidia > Crithidia acanthocephali. The sequence goes on along the minus strand of AUXI01000452.1, from coordinate 17,201 downwards.
CGAGAAAAACAACCAAACAGGCAAAGTATGGAAGTAGCATTTACCCTGAGGTCCTCCCACACCCTTCACCTGTGTTGCGCTTTTTGTTCTTTCGACTTCCTTCAGAATGTTCTTTTTTTTTTTTGCTGCTACGAGCGTCGCATTCCGTGTCAGACTTCGGAGCGCGTGGTGTTGGTGTTGTCTTTCCGCTCTTCAGCAAACAGTCTTCGGCAACCATGTTGCCTTTTTGCTAGACCTTGAAATGCGAAGAGAAAGAAAGACGAATCGGCAGCTAAAGAGTTGCCAAGGCATCTTGTCGCCTTTTCCGTTGCTTCGTTGTTTGTTTGTTTGTTTTGAGACTTCGCAAAGTTCTTGTTTACATCAAGGCACTGCAGCGGCAAAGCAGGGATGGACACAGAGAGAGTTGTGTACACCGCACCACACACACACAGAAACAGAAGACAACGGCTGATCTCCTTTCAAGAAAGCTGAGGAAGTATTATAATACATCGAAAGTGCCACGGTGAGCGAGAAGACAGAGAGACGCTTCTCAAGGCATGCACACACGAGTAGAGAAAGGCACGCAACCGCCAGAAAAAAAAAACGCCAACAATGAAAAAAAAAAGAAGATAAACCGTAGGCGCGGAAAACTTGCACTATCAAAAAGGAAACCTGGATACGAAGAACGTGAAATGTGGTGTAAACAGCAGAATGTGAGAAGAAGAGGGGAAACGCAGAGCACTACGTCTCTTTCCATCTCCGCCATTCCCGCTCCTCTGGCCTTCATTCGATTAGAGCATGAAGCACACATCAAAGTTGCGTTCTCCTGTGCCGTAGTAGAGCTGCCCACACTCCAGCGTACCCGGTCGGTACCAAAAGAACGAGCCTTCGTAGAAGAGGTTGCGTACGGACACCACGTTGACCGTCGCATCGTGCTTCACCGACCACACCCCAGCCGGCGCGTCATCGGTGATGGGCATGAGGTAATCCGTGTGCGGGTTGTACGTAGGCCCGTACAGTACACGGTTGCGTGCCTCCTTACCCAGCACAGCCATCTTCAGGTAGCACGACGGCTTCAGCGCGTGATGGAGCGGCTGGCCACCGAAGGTGCCGTTGCGCACTCCCTCCGCCTCCCCGCCCTGCAGCACGTACATCCCACGCACCGTGAGGCGGCAGTCGACGTCGTGCAGCTGCACGAAGTGTGCCACTCGCATCGCCTCTGTCACGCTGACGATGCGGAACTTCGGCCCTCGCTTGCGTGGTGGTGGCACCGCAGCCGCGCCATCCTCCTCGTCCTCCTCCCCGTCCCCCTCCTGCTCGTCCTCCTCCTCTGCGGCGGCGGCCTCCGCGTCTTCGTCGCTGTCGTTGCCTCCCTGCGCCGCGGCGATGTCGGCCATGGCTCCTTTTAACACGTCATCCTGCAGTGGCAGCGTCACCGCCGCCTCGTCGGTCTCCGCCGGCAGGTCCTGCCGCGTCTTGTACTCGTAGGTCGGCACACCCTGGTAGGGGCCGCGCAGCGCCTCGCACAGTGCCGCCTGCTCGTCGGTCAGATCTGCCAAGAGCGTCCACGTGTTGCCGCCGTCGGTGCTGTAGAAACTCGCGGCGGGGCCAAAGTCGCCGGTGGGAAGCGCCTGCGCCACCCAGTAGTCCGCTTTAATCGCTGCAATCTTGCCCCACAGCGTCACCGGGGTGCCACGGTAACGCTGGGAGAGAAGCGGCAGCGAACACTGCAGCGCCGTCGTCTCCGCTGGCGTCAGCGACTTGCCTGTCATCGTGAGGTGTTGTGCGTTGAGGACCGACATTGTGAAGCGATGACGGTGCTGCGTGCGTGTGTGTGTGCGTGTATTTTACTTGTGTTGTTGTTGTTGTTGTTGTTGTCGACTTGGTGCTCAGCGGTCAAGTGTTACACTAGAATTGGGCGAGGAGTGTTTTTGATGAAAAAAAAACAAGAAACGAGCTCTTTAATCAGCGTGTTTTTTTTTTTTAGCGATGGCTTAATGTGAGCTGGTGGGAAAACACCTACTCTAACGTCACAAAAAGTACATTGCAAACGCCAAGACAAAGCGCGTGACAGGGCTCTATTGACGCGCAAAACAAAAGCGCTGCGCACTACGGCGATGTGACGCTGCGATGTGCCCAAAAGAAGCACGGAAAGTGGCGAGTTCTTACTCATTTGTGTGTGTGTGTGTTTTCATTCAACTTTTTTTACAGCGCTACTTTCTCCTCCGTGTGTGTGTGTGTGTGTGTTTCATCTCATATCTAGTAGAGTTCTTTCACAGAGGTACTCGGGATCAACGAAGCAGAAGACAAAAGACGTTATAGAAAAAAAAGGATAAAGGTGCACTATTTCTCTGCGTTTCCGTAGTTTAAAAGAAAAAAAAGGAAGGGGAGAAAGCACACACACACACTTTTAGCTTGACGTGTGTGCGCTGCCCTGCGGCGCTGCAGCCCGCTTCCGCGCGCGCGCCTCGGCTTCTTTGAACTGCATCAGCAACTGCAGCTGCTCCACGGAGCCCTGACGCAGGCACGCGTTTTGGTACCACTGCGCCACCATCGTCGCGCTCGGCGGCAGCACGACGCAGCACAGTCCGGAGAGGTGCACCAGCCGGCAGTTGCGCGTGACGATGGGCGTGTCGGGGTAGTAGCGGTACGGTGGTGAGAGGAGAAGCTCCACCAGCGCGCGCCGCAGCCGCGGCTCCGCCTCTGGCGACTCCGCCACGACGTCGTAGTGTGCGGTGAGGGACTCCGCCTTGGGGCTGTTGTAGTAGCACGCCATGGGCACCGCGTGGAGGTGAAAGCGCGAGGCATTCGCGATGAAGGAGCCGAACCAATCCACGACGAGCGACGCCGCACACACCAGCCACGACACCTTCAAGAAGTAGCAGCACTGCGGGTCGTACTGCCGCGGCAGGCTGACATCCACGCTCATGTAGCGCTCCTCCACCGGCACCTCGAAGGCGGTGGTGCGTCCCGTGACGCGGTCCATCACGTTGCGGGTGTCGAGGGTGAGAGGGTTGTCGTGCACCAGCACCACGTTCATCAGCGACGGCGCGGCTGGAAACGACGCGGGCGGGTTGGTGTCGGGGATGTCGATCGTAACGCCGCTGCAGTGCCGCTGCCATTCCACCTTGCCGTGGGTGGAGAGGTGGACGGAGAAGCGGTAGCCGATGAAGCGGTAGAACTCGTCAAATGACGGCGGGTTGGCCGGGTCCTCGGGCAGCAGCATCACCGCCACCTCTCGCGAGCGCATCCACAAGTCTGGTCCACGGGGGATGTACACCTCTGGCCGCTCCTGCAGCCACCGATCCAGCGACTCCCAGCGGAAGGCGTTGCGCTCGCCCACTTGCGCCTCCATGTGCACCTCGCGTGGTGCGAAGTCATCCGCCAGGTAGTTCCACAACAGATACCGGTAGCTCAGCATGTGCGTCACCTGCCCGTTGCTGTACATGCCGCGGTGCAGCATGCGCGTGACGGAGATCGTCTTGGCCGTTTCGCCCACCTTCAGCGTGTGCGTCTGGTGTCCGAGCGACATCTCAAGCCGCGCGTTTGGCGAAGGGTCGGCGCGCGGCCACTGCGCTCCGGCTGCCAGCCCTGGCGCGTCGACGACGATTTGGTACTGCTGCTGCAGCCGCTGCAGAACGAACTCCAGCAGCCGCTTCCGCTCATCTGCCGGGTCAGCGTGGCCGCCGGTGGCGCTCGGGTTTGTGACGGTGTACTGGTGCGGCGACACGGTGTAGAAGCCCTCACGGGGGTAGGCGGGCTTGCTGCCGTACAGAGGCAGCAGACGGCACGTGCACAGGCGCGTCCAGCTCGCCAGGTGCGGCGGCTCGAGGGCGATGTCCGGGTGCCTCCACTGCCACCGACGCCGCAGCACCGTCGCCGTGCTGGCGCTTTCGGCCGACTGCGAGAGCGCCGCCACGTCCTCGCGCTGCTCCTCCTCCGCGCTGGGCCGCAGCGGGTTAATCGGCTTAATCGCGAAGAGAAGACTGTTGCGCAGCTGAACAAAGCCGACGGTCACCACCGCGCCGGCCACCAGCGCCTGCTGCATACCACCGGCCCCACCCCTGCTCACCGCCGCAGCCGTGTGATCAGCACAACACGGAGAGGAGAGGGCGTGTCTGCCACCCCCCGACTCCGCCACCGCACCATCGTGGCCGTGGTGCAGCGGATCGCTAGCATGCGGGTCGCGGCAAGGTAACGCGAACGCCGCGGCGGTGGCAACAGCCGCCGTCACCGCAGCAGCGGAGGAGACACCCGTACTCGTCCCCCCGCCCTCGACAAGTGCAGGGCGTACCTCGGCTGGCGCCGCGCCGACCCCCTCAACCCTCGGAGACGACCGCAAAGCACCCTCCGCTGCCGGTGGCGCCTCCACCGTCTCCACGGCCTCCGCCCCACTGCCCAGCGCGGTGGACGCCTCCCCGCCGTCGTGCAGCTCCGTCATCGTCACGGTGCGTGTCGTGACGGCCGTGTCCTCGCCGTCCTCGCCGTCCTCCGCCGTGGCCCGCAGCCGATGGGAGGAGGTGGGGGAGACGGGCCCATGCCGCTCCAGCGCGTCGTCGCCGCCCTCGTCCACCGCGGCGACGAACAAGTGTGGCTGCAGACGCAGCAAAATCTCCTCCGAGGATTGGAAGTGGACGCTGTTGTTGTGGGTTGGGAGGATAAGGGTGCGGCCATCCCTGCTGATGCCGCTGTGCGAGCGACAGAACACCTCCGCCGCGCGGAAGTCCGACTGGAAGCGGTAGACGTCGCCGCCGGTGCTGCCGGTGGCCGCATCGCCAGCCCGCCCCGTCGCCCCCTCCGCCTGCTCCACTCCGCCCTCCTCACCATCCACGCCGCTCTCGCTGCAGTGCGTCCGCAGGTCGGCCGGGTGCGGTGGCGAGGCTGCTGTTGCTGCTGCCGCCGTCGCTCCACCACCGCCGTCGGCACTGCAACTTCCGTCGATCGTCATGCTGTCCTCGCCGTCCACGTCAGTGGTGAAGTCGGAGTCGGCGTCACCCGTAAGTCGGTCATCACGGCCGGTAAAGCAGCTCATCAGCTCCGCCCAGCCCTGATCATCCAGTAGCAGGCGAGGGGACCAGAAGCAGCGGGGCAGCGCCGCCGCGTCGAGGGTGACTTCGAGGATAAGGTAGCCGTTGCGAAGGTCGCTGTCCACGACGTTGCAGCCGCAGGAGACGGCGTCGGTGCGGGTACTCGTGAGGGCCTTGTGCCACGGCTTCACAGCAGGCAGCACTGCTGGCAGTCCAACCGCGAGGTGCAGCGCCGGGCCAGCTGCGGCGCCACCACCAGCAGCAGCGGTGGACGCGTCGTCAGCACCAGCACCAGCAACACCAGTCGACGTAAAGCCGCCCCCGCCTTCTTGATACAGTTTCGCGGCGTGTAGGCAGTACCACGAGCACTCCGCCGCCACCAACGCGGGACCAGCAGCAGTAGTAGCAGCCCCGCCGTCGTACAAGTGAGCACCGGAGCGGGACTCACCCCAAGCCGTCGCATCAGCGCCGCCAGCCGAGGTTGTCAGATGTGCGGTGATGGAGTTCATGCTGGACTTGGCAGCGCTGCCCGCACGGCACAGCAGAGACCGCACCGGCGGGTGCGCCGAGGAGGTGGCGTGGCGGCCGACAAAAGACGAACCCGCGCTGCGCACGGAGCGCTCGAAGGCGCCGAGGGAGTGCAGCGCCGGGTTGGCGGTTGTTTTGTAGTCAAAGGAGCGGCTGACATGCAGGGCCGGGTGGCTGCTCGTGCTGTACGAGGTGAGGCTGTTGGAGTGACTCTGACGTCCGGTGCCGCTGCCGCCCGGGCCGACGACGGAGACGGCGATGGAGGAGCTGGACATGTAGAGCGGCATGCGGCCTGCACCACTGCTCACGCTCCCACCCAAGTTGCCCCCATGACCGCTGCCACGCAGGCGCCGCTGCACCGACCCACTGACAACGCCATCGCTCTTGCGCACGCCGCCACCGTTCAACGCGCCAGCCTCCGCCGTCGCCAGCTGCCGTGGCGGCTGCATCGGGGGGAAGGCGCCACTGCCGGCGCCGTGCGGCGGCTGGGCCAGTTGCTGCTGCGATGCGTTGTGGCTGCTGTTGAGGCCGTGGAGGGGGTGGTGGTGGTGATCGCGCCAGGCCGCCCCGCCACCCCGCGGCATCGACCCCCGACTCGGCATATTCGGCGAGGCAAAGACGCTGCTGCTGGCGGTGGTGGTGCGCACCAGCAGCGGGCTGCTCGCTGCACCGCCGGCGGAGAAGAGCGGCGAGACGCGGCCAGCAGCGGCGCCAGGCACACCCACGGCCGCCGCGAAGGCGCTCTTCCGACCACCGAGGTGGGGATGCTGGCTGAAAGGTGAGAGGGGGGAGGTGACGGGGTCCGTGCCGCGGCTGCCGGTGCCGGAAACCTCGAGGGGGTCGAGGGGACGGTGGCGGGCGGCGCTCGCTGGGCTGCCCTCCACCGCATTCACGCCGGCGCCGTCGGCACTCCACGGGGCAACGCACAACTCCGCCGCGGCGGCGGCGGCGGCCGGCACCGGCAGTGTCACCTCCGCCACCGGGTAGGAGCGCAGGCCCAAACCGGGGATGAGCAGCGGCGGGTTCGAGGCAACAGCCGCCGCAGCAGCAACAGCCGCAGCGAGGCCGTGCGCCGCCACACCCGCCACACCGCCCACCGCCTCGTAAGCCTGCGCGTTCTTTACTGCTGCGAGGGTGGTCTCCTCGCGGTGCCGCTCCGCGCTGCTGCTGCTGACCGTCGCGGAGGCGCCGTAGTGGCCGTCCTCCTCACCGCCGTTGTCGACATCGCGTCCAATCTGCGCAGCACTCAGCAGCGACTTGCCCGTGTGGCCGGACGAGTTGCCTCCTGTGGACGGCGGCGACTGTGATGGTGGTGGCTGCTGCGGCTGCTGCGGGTGCGGTTGTTGCTGCTGCTGCTGACGTGGTGGTTCCTGGGGCGGCCACAACGTGTCCAGGGCTGACATCAACGGATGCTCGCGTTGCCAGCACTCCTTCGGCAGCAGCTCAAACACTGCCTCCCCACCGTTGCTGTTGAGGGCGGAGTGAAAGAAGAAGACGGAGATCCACTCTGGTGTCTCGTAGTACCGCTCAACTTCCCCTGCCTCGCAGGGGCCGCCGCGGTGGGCGGCAGTGCTGGAGAGGACGCGGCTGTGCAGGTGGTACTGAGAGCGCAGCGTGTCGTCGTCGGAGGTGTACTCCAATAGCGGCGTGACGTGCAGGGGCGGCCGGCCAATGCACACCACGTGCACCTTCTCGAGTCCCATGTCGTGCAGCCGTGCACAGACAATCTGCACGAGACTGTTCGTGACCTGGTAGAATCCTTTACCGGCCGAGACGACGGTGACGGCGTGTCCGCACAGGGTGAGGTGGCGGTCGATGTAGTGGTGGTTGCAGCGCTCCAGCAAGATGCTCAGCGCCTCTAGCGTGTTGGACTGCTTCGCGTGGACGAAGAGGCGTTTCGCCGTGATGCCGTCGATGTACGCCTGGCGATGGCGCACGTAGGCGTCGAAGGCGCCGTCGCGGTCAGCGGCCGGAGTCGCCGCCATCGTAGCCATCGTAGCCGCGGTGGGGGACGTAGGCAACCCTCTGAGGGAGGTGTTCACACCACCGTCGCTCTCCATGAGTCCTCCACCGCCGGCACGCCCGGCTCTGCCCTCGCGGTAGGCCGCCACCTCCGCCTCCAGCTGCTGTAGGGCGGTCGTCTGCACCTCACGCAACACGCGCTCCACCAACGCCTCGCAGTGCATGCGAATCTCCTCCACGACGTCGATGTTGCGCGACTCGCGTGGGAGCTCCAGCAGGTGAAAGACGTCGCTGTGCCGGCCAAACTGGAACTCTTGCTGCAGCCGGCCAGTGAAGACGACTCGGACGAGGGGAGAGGCCTTGCGCTTCGGCAACTGCTTCAGCAGGAACTCACTGATGAACTTGCGAATCGCCCACGTGAGGGCAATGCGGCCGTCGATCGTCGTGTCCCACATCTCACGCGACAGCTCCACTACGATGTAGTGCACCGGCGAGAGAGATTGAAAGTTGATGCGGGTGGTCGGCAGCACCAGCCCACACCCGACGCGTACGAAAGACGTTGTGGCACTGGTTGGGCTGGCCGCCGCAGTGGCTGCCGTCGCAGCAGTATTAGCAGCCCCAACATTGCTGCCGAGGCCGCTGTGCGTGTTGCTGTTGTTGTTGTTGTTACCGGTGGCGGTGCTGGCCGCGGAGCCACCGGCGCCGCTGGAAGGGGCGGTGGCCGCTGCCGTAGGGGTTGAGATGGGGATCGCGGGGCTGCTGGAGACCGGTGCGAGCGTGTTCACCACCACCGCCTGCAGCATCTCTCGCACGCGGATACGGAAGTTGCAGATGTGAATTTCCTCGCCTTCGTAGAGAATCCGCTCCCGCAGTCCTTCGGAGATGAGAAACAAATCGGAACGGCTCACGTACTGGTTGTCCACCGTCACCTCCACATGCGAGAGGCCGTAGCGCTCCTGCACCTCCTGGTAGGAGGCGAGGATGCGCGCCATCACCTTGCCTTTTGCGACCTCGTTGATGAGGGGGCACTTCGCGGTGAGGGACTGGCTGACGCTGATGGCGCCGTTGGCGTGGCTGACTTCCTTTTCATTAAAGGCCATTGCGCGGCAGATCCACCCGCCAGACGGGTGCATGAGGAAGCCAGCGGCGGTGGTGCTGCTGGAGCTCCCACCGCCCTGCCCGGCCGTCCCGCCGCCGCCGCCACCGCTGATGACGGCGGGATTGACGGAGGCCGTCGGCCCACCGCTGGCCAGCCCAGCCCCGCTGCCGCCGTGTGCGGTGGAGGGCGGCGAGAAGGCGGGGCTGCCGGCACCCGACGCGGCTGCAACAGCGGCTCCACGTGGCGACGGTGCGGCGTGCAGCCACTCGCCATAGCGGCCGCCGCTGCCGTTTGCCGTGACGCTGATGCTGAAGCTGCCGTTGCCCACCGCCGGCCCGCCGCCGCCGCTGCTGCCACCGGCGGTAGGAGAGGCGAAGGAGGAGAGCGACATGAGGTCCACGTAGGAGCCGAGCCCGAGGGAGGCGTTGCTTGCTGGGCGTGCCATGAGGGAGGAGAAGGACGGGTTCTGGTCGAGATGTGCCCCGCTGGTGGTCAGAGGGCTGGCAGGCGAGAGCGCCGTGAGGTTCATCGTGCTGCTGCTGCTGTGGAAGGCAGCGGTGGGGAAGAAGGGGCGAAGCTCCACGATGGCCTCCACCAGCGTCTGCACACTTTCGGCCGAGGCGGAGGCCGCGGCGGAGGCGGCAGTAGGAGCCGCAAAGCGCTTTGGGTTGACCGGACTGCCGCTGGACGTGTCGTAGGCAGCCGCGGCAGCCGCACCACCGTGTCGTGCAGAGCCGCCACTCGTCGGGCTCGGCGTACCGGCGGCGCCGCTGGCGGACGGGGCCGCGGCAGCGGTGGTCGGGTTCGCCAGATTAAAGTTTTTGGGGCAAAAGAGGAAAGCAGCCTTCGAGAGCGCCTCGTTGTGGGTGCGAAAGACGAGGGAGATGGGTGCATCGCAGCCCTGTGAAACGTTCGGGGGATTGCTGTGCCGCTGCTGCCGCCGCAGCGTTGCGCCCTTGGTGGTACTCATCGTATCTTTCAGGGAGGGGAGGAAACAAGAAACAGAGACAGGGGGGCAGGGTTCGATAGCGCGCTTTCCGCTAGACAAACAATGCACGACGTCTCTGCGTCAAGTGTGTGTGTGTGTGTGTTTGTGTGTGTGTTCTTTTCTTTCCGCCACTAGTTCTCTTCCTGCTTTCCGTGTTCGAGATGACGGAGGAGCACAGATACGAAACAACAAAATTGATGCACCTTATGCGAGTGAGTACACTGAAATAATAATTCAAAAAGCAAGAATGATCGATAAGAGAGAAACGCTTTACCTCTCTCTGAGTGTGAGTGTGTGTATGTGTGTGTAAGAGCCTATATAGACGCGAGAGAACTGTGGTGCCAAGGTGTGGGTGGATGAAGAGCCCACACGACGCAGGATACCCTCGCACACCGCAGGCCTAAGAGATCAACCAACGTCAGTGGCCAACAAGCAACAATTGCAGCAAGAAAAAAAAAAATAGCGGAGCTCCTGAATGAACAGAATTCATTCAGCGGTGGAGAACAGCGCAGATGCAAATTCAGACAACAAAAAAACGTAGAGACAAAGAGAGGAGATGAAAGGAAAGCGAAACAGGTGGCAGGTGCAATGGCAGCCAACGGCGCTTGCTGGAGATACAGAGAGCAAAGAGAGTCCAAGAGCCTTCCAGCACCTCCTCCGACCACGATCAAGCAGACAAAACAAAGACGAAAACGGAACAGTTTTGTAGAGTTGTTTCGCGACACATCAGTACCGACAAACCGACCAGAGATGAGGAATGGGGTGAGATCGATTTTAGAAGGTCTAAGTGAGAGGTAGCATCTAGCAAATCAGAAGAAGAAAAAAAAAGAGGAGGACTGCAGCGTGTATCCACCGTCGATTTCCCCTCAATCGTTTAAACCCGGAAAGGGGGAAAACGATGTAACGGAGGAACGTGCGAGCGAAGGCTGTTTACAGTTGCTGTAGGAGGGCATCGCGCAAGCGCTCGTAGGCTTCGTGCTGTGCCACACGCTGCGCCGCCTCCTCGACATCTACACCCGCCACGTGTAAGAATCGACGGGAAGCCGTCACGTCCGCGCCGGGCAAAGCGCTACCATCTTCCAGGAGAGACCAACTGCGCCGCGACCCAGCGGAAAGGGCGATCGGCACATCTACGGCACTGTCGTAGCTGCACGAGTGGCGTGGCAGCGTGTGCGAGCAGCGCGGCGGCGGTGACAGTGTCCGCAGCGGGTGGGGATCCGACATGCTTGACGACGCCACCGCAGCCGCGGCAGACGGCACCACAATGGAGGGTGATCGACTGCGCGACGGTGCGTTGAGTAGGTTGAGTGCGTCGTGGCTGCTGCTGCTGCTGCTACTGCTCGCACTGCGACTGCCGCTGCGGGTGTTTCTCAAGTGGCACGGCGCACCGTCGCGTGCTGGTCCGCCGACGTTGGCGGTGGTAGCCCTGTGGGAACCTTTGTTGGTGAGTGAGTCGGAGGAGTGCAGGTGGGCCACCAGCGTACTCGCGTCGTGCTGGGCAGACGGCCGCAAAGCGTGGCCGGCGCGTGCACGAGGGGAGGCGTCCAGCACAGCATTACTCGGACTGTGGGACGCTGGCGGTGGTGCAGCCGAGGCAGCGACGGCGCAGGCCCGCAGCTGATCCGCCACCTGCTGAAGACGCCGTGCTTCGCGTTGGTGCTCCTGCGTGAGTGCGTGCACGACGGCGTGGAGGGTCGACAGCGGCACCGCCATCGAAGCCGCGGCGTCGACCACCGGCAGAGATGGCGCAGCAGCAGACTGGTGCTTCGATGGTGCGTGCACATCGCTCAAACGTGCGGTGCTCAGTTTCTTGCCCTTCGTGGCGGGTGGCACTCGTGGCGCAGCCGTCGTGGGCAGGCGGCTGCCGCAGAAGACGCAAAACCGCGCAAAGTGCAGCTGCCTGTCACGCGACGCCTCCGCCGTGCGTGGCGATGCACCGAGAGGTTTGGCTACACATGCGGCTTGGCACGACACCACCACACACGCCGCAGCCCCGCAGTTGGTACATACTCCACGCATCGTGCGGCTTCTAGCGTTTGTTGTCTCGGTTGAAGGGTTCTATTCAAACAATTCTCTCTACCCGAACAAAACGTGGCACGGCACCTAGCAAAGGTATTTGTTCTCGATTGCGCACGCTGGGGTGTTCAGCAGTATCCCGCACGTACCGTCTGGAAGGTGATTTGAAAAAGGAAAAGAGAAAGAAAAAAGAAAGACAAGAAAGGAGGAAAAAAGTAGTCTGCCGTCTGTGACGCCGCCTGACAGCTGCAAGTTCGAGTTCTTTTGGTTTGCAGCTCGCCCTGCCTGAAGGTACAGCCATTCCCTGCTGGAAGGTGCACCTTTGTGTTTTCGCAACAAGCACCTCTAGAAAAGGGGTACCGCTAAAACCGAGCTCTGCGATGCATAAAAACAAAGGAATGTAGTTCTTTTCTTTCTCTTTCTTTTCCACTCAAACCCGTACGTTCTCTTCCGTCTAGACGATTTCGAGTAACCATACACGCAACAGCAGAATCTGACACTGTGGGGGGCGGCAAGCGAGCTTTTGTGCGTGTATGAGCCGTCTTCGCCAGCCCATTGGCAGCCGGAAAGAAAAGAAGAGAAGAAGAAAAGCCAGTTGACTCAAAAAAAAAAAAGAGGATTGGCCACAACGTACGTGCGCGGCTACTCCGGTGGCACCGTTGTGGCAGCCGATACGTCGTAGGAGGAGCCCGCGGTGTACATCCCGCGACTTGCCCCATTGCCAGCTGAGCTTGCTTCTCTTTCCTCCTCCTCCTCCTCCTCTTCCCCTGCCGTCATGTCCCTTCCAGCTTCTTCACCATCGTGCAACGGCGTTGGCGAGGCAGGCGCGGCCGCACGACGAGCACCGATAGCCCCCCGCGCGTCGCCCGTCTTCGTACGACGGCTCGGCTTCTTTTGCCCCTGTCCATCGCTTGGGCACGCGGCGGCGGCGGACGACGACGACGCGTCTGGGGAGGTGGAAGTGAAGGAGGCGGCCGCCACGACCTCGCCGACGCTCTCCCGGCCGGCGCGTCCCCCTGTGCCGGTGGCGGCGGCGGTGGAGACAGGATGCATGCGACGATGCGCTACGCGGAGGTCAGGGTCTAAGAGCACACCGTCCTGCGTCGTCTCCTCCGCTGTTGCGGCCGCTGCTGCTGCTGCTGCTTCCTCCTCCTCCTCCTCTGCCAGCATGAACCACAGCACCTCCAGGTTGGCGCGTACAGCCTCGACGGCCTCCGCCTTCACCTCAGTCCGGCTGCGCACGGCGAAGAGGAGACTGGAGCTGCTGAGGGCAGCCCCAAAGCGGCGCCGCAGCCGCAGCCACTCGTGCTGCGTAATCGTCATGGCGATGTTCAGCATGATGGTCATGAACAGCAGTGCAAAGGTGATCACCATCACGTTGGCGAAGAAGGCCGTGACGGCGTAGGGGGTGTCGGAGAGAACGGCGACGGTGTCGAGGAGGGAGTCGCCGTAGGTCATGAGGTACAGCCCCATGCCCGCCCAGCCGAGGGAATCAAAGCGGCCGGCGGAGTACGGACCAAAGGCCACCTTGAAGAACACGACGAAGCCGAAGAACAGTGGTGAGACGCACAGGGCGAAAAGGAACAGTTTTGGTAGAACGTAGGTGGAGGCGAGAATGGGGAAGTACAGCGTCGGGAAGAAGCGCAAGTAACTCAGCAGCAGCAGGCACGACATGAGGGCCGCCGTCCCCAGCAGTACACTGGACCACGCGTCGTACCGGCCGTCCTGGGCCACCTCCACGTAAGGCAGCAGCGGCAGCAGCAGCAGCGCGCTGTAGCTCAGTGTCAGCGTGGCCGCCACGATCCCCACCCAATGCCACCCCGCCCCCATGGATTGCTGAAGGTGGTGTCGCCAGGTGGTGTGCAGGTCGACGTAGCTGCGCTCCATGATGCGTTCCGTCAGCTGCGGTGTCAGCGGAGAGACACCGTGTAGGAGAGGAGTGCGGAAGGACCCGCGCAGGGCAGCAGCAGTCGTTGGTGTGGTGGTGGTTGCAGGCGGCCGTGCCGCGCCACCGTAACGTGAGGCGGGTGTTGCAGCGTCGAGAAATTCACTGGACGCTTCCGCCTTTAACGACGGCGGCGGCGGTGGCAGCCGAGACGCGGCAGGCGCTGCGCCACGACGCGGGAAGACGCGCCGCACCTGCCGGCCAAGCCAGGTGCTGAGCACCCGCTGTCCCGCCGCGGCCGACGCCGGCGTGTGCGGCAACGATGGCGGGCCAGAAAAGCACACAGCCGCCCCTCCCTCCTTTTCCTCCTCCTCCGCGTCGCTGATAAGGTGAGCCGCTCCAGTGGCCCTACTCGCCGCGGCCACGGCGGGGTGCTGAGCCGCGAGAATGCTAATCGACGTGTCCCGCACCAACAGCGGCGACGACTCCGAGAAGAGCAGCGGCGACGCCGTCACCGCCGGTGCGGCGCGGTGCAGCCCCGCCACCTCCGACACGGTGCCGTACGTGGCGTGCGTCGTCGCCGCGGCGGGTGGCAGACGCACCACCGGTGGTGTCGCGCCGCTCGATAAATGCCGCACCGCCGGTGTTCCTGGGAAGCCCCACTCGTACGGGATTGCCGCTGCCACCGTCGTGGGGCTGCCGTCCGTGCCGCGGCGCTGCGCCGCTGCCTGGGCCCGCATCTGCCCGGCGTGAAAGGCGAGGCGCTCGCGGTGCAGCCGGCGCTGGTACTGCTGGATGCGCCACAGTGCCCGCACACGCAGGGCCAGCTCGAGCAACGCCAGCACGCCCAGCAGTGCCGCCATCGTGTGGGACGGCCCCCACCGCTGCCGCAGCGACGTCCCTTTCGGCCAGATGCGCGTCTGCACCTGCAGCTGCGTCTCCACCAAACCGCCCGGGTGCACCTCAATTGTCTTCGCCACCTTCCACTGGAAAACGGCCGCCTCCTCCTCGACGGCGCCGCCGGTGACGCCGCGCGGGCGGTGCTGCCGCAGCAGTGCCGCCACAGCGCCATCGTCCGCCGCCGCGGCGGCTGCCGGTGCACCGCGCAGCGTGTTGCCGCCATCACCCGTCTCGTGGCGCAGCGTCACCTCGAGGTGGATGGCCCGGACGTTGTCCATCAACGAAAACTCCGGGAAGAAGCTGGAGGGCGGCGGCAGGAGGTCCGCCGCCATCGCCGCCGCTGACGGCCCAGCTGAAACAGTGGCCGGTGGGAGGGAGGCGCAGGGGCGGTAGTGAAGACCGGAGAGTTCGTCCAGCCGCGGCTGGCACACCATCGACAGCGCCGCGTCCACCTCGCCGGCCTGGTCGCTTGTGCCGATGCTGCCCGCGCCGTTGCCGCCGCCGCCGCCTTTCTTCGCAATCTTCGCGGCAGCCTTGGTGGCCTTGCGCAGGGCGTGCGCGCGGCGGCGGCGCTCCTTGCCGGCCCTGCGCAGGCGCCGAGCGGCGTCGCGGTACTTCGCCAGCGGGCCCAGCGGGTGCGCCGCGTCCACGTAGAAGGTCAGCCATCGCATCTCGTCTCCGGTGGTGGTGTCGGCGGCGCTGGCCCAGGCCCACCAGCCTCCGTGGCGCAGGTCAGCACGGGTGTCCGCGTGCTGGGCACCCTCGCGGCGCGAGTAGGCGTCCACCTGTACACGCATAAGAACCGGGGCGATGGCGGAGGTCGTGATGGCAGGCGTCTTCGACAGCGGGATTCCCTCCGCCTCCCCCCGCAGCCCCGCAGACGTGTTCTTGCCCGGCCGCCAGAGAAAAGGCGGCACTGCCCTACTGCGGTTAGCCCACGCCCCGGCCGCCGCCTCCTCGTCGCCGATGACGGGAGGGGAGACGCAGTAGTAGTTCATGTCGCTCGAGGACGTGTTGGACAGGTTGTAGTACACCGCCACGTAGTGCTCGATGGAGGCGTAGAGGCCCTCCATCCACGCCGTCGGAGCGGCCACGATGTCACCGTGGCCTTTGCTGTCGAAGTCGTCGCCCATAAAGTGCTCCGTGATGGCGCGGCGCATCGACTCATTTGCCCGTGCCAGCGGCAGCTGATACCACATCACCTGCAGCACCAGCAGCACACACAACACAACGCTGGTGAAGAGCTTCCACGGGAACTTGCCGTCGCGGCGGAACTTGCGAAACGGGCTCGAGAAAAAGTCTTCGGTGAGAAGGCGGTGGCGCAGCTCTGCCACGCTGTGCAGCGCCGCCGTGTCCGCACAGCCTTCTTCGCAGCACGGAGTCGACGGCAGCGGGCAGACCGCCGCCGTCGAAGCTGCAGTGGCCGGATTGGCCGTCGGCCCGGCCCGGGTCACACGCGCTGCCTGCACCGCCAGCGGCGCTGCCTCGCGTCTCTGCGACGGCACGCGAGGCGACGACGGCGGTAGCGGCACATCGTGTGCGGCGGTGGCGGGCACCAGCGACACCGTCACCACCGGCAGCATCGGCTGCTCCGCCGTCGCAGCAGCATCCACGGTGGTGGTGGTGGTAGCGGGGGCTCTCTCCGTCCCAAGCTGCGACCCGGCAGACTTTCGCCGGTCGCCGCTGCCGCCGCTGCTGGGGCCACGAGAGACGGGACTGAAGGCCGCTGTCAGCAAAAACGGCTCCCCAATAATCTCCGACCGCAGTGACCGCGCCAGCTGCGTCAGCTCCTCCTCATCCTGCATGCGTCGCTGCTGCTGCTGCTGCTGCTGCTGCCAGCGTGGGGTGTGTGCGGAGGGGACGCGGCTTGGTGTGCCACCGTGGGCTGCCGGCGCTGCGGCCTGACCCACCCAATCAATCAACGCGGTGGGGCCTGCCGGGGCAGCGGCAGAGGGGCGTCGACGCTGCGGCTCAGGCGGCCGGGTTGTAGACGAAGGCGCCGGCGACGGTGCGGCGGTGATGTGCCGTACACCGCCCGCGCCTGCCCGCTCAACGCCGCCGCTGCTGCTGCTGCTGCTGCTGGTGACGCTCGACGAGGCGGAGGGGGAAACGGGCGGCGCCTCCGCCGCACCGACGACGAGGGGAGGAGTAGACATGTGCACCCCAAAAAGCTGCCACCGGTCGATAGCGAAAAAAAAAAACCTGAAAGCGCAGCAGCCAGGAGAAGAAGAGACGGCCTCAAGTGTTTAAGAGGGGATCAACGATGGGAAACAAGAGCAGATGCAGTGCCGACAAATCGCCACTTTTCGAATTGAGACACACACAAAAAAAAAAGCCGAGTGACCGCAAAACAGAAGAAAAAAATAACGCGGCGCGGTCAGTTTCTTTTGGCAGAAGAGACACAACTGTCACGTCACTCTTCAGTGGTGTCCTCAACCCTCAAGCGACAACGAAGAGCTGAGCAGGAAAAGGGTGCTGTCCACACGCGCTGATCAAGAGAGAAAAGTAAGTCGAAGAGCAAATGGGGAAAAAAAAAGTAGCGTTGGGTAGCAAGAAGAGAAAACAGAAAGGGAGATGATGTCAAGGACGGCGCAACCGCCCCCACGCACTCAAGATCAACAACCTCAGAAAAACGATCGATAACTTCAGACAGTGCGTTGTATAAACTGTGGAGTAGGTCGCCGTCGATAGTTTGATACAACGGAGAGAAAAGAACAACCGTGCCACGGTGCTAAGGGTCTTTTCTCCGTTTGCTCTTATCGTCTTGTTTGTGTGTGTGTGTGTGTGTGTGTGTGTGTGTGTGTGTAGTTGTTGTGT
>AUXI01000451.1:0-19648 GCA_000482105.1 Crithidia acanthocephali | reverse complement strand
GCGTCCTCTCTTCCCTTCGCCCTCTCACGTCACCCTTTGTCCTCCACCTGGCTGACTTCCATCGCGAGGCGTTGCGAGAATGCGGCGCTATCCCGCACGGATACGCAACTTCTACGAGGAGGAGGACGACAGCGGCGGCGTACACAGGTCGACGCGTGCGGGCCACGCACTTCCATCGGAGGAGAGCGACGCGGAGCCTTCACCGCAGCCCTATGCTGCCATTCACCCGACCGCGCGCCACGCTGCCAGCTCGCCCATCGGCACTGCCAGCTCAGGCAACGCTCTGCGCACTGACAAGGGCAGGAGCCGTAGTGGCAGCAGCAGCAGCAGCGCGTCCATCGAGGACGTCATCCCTTGCAGCGCTGCTCTCCCTTCGATCAGCGCCGCCGCGGTTTCCGGTGGCCGCAGCCCGCCGTCACCATCACCCGATGATGTCGGCTATGTGTCCTTGCGCCAGCTGGAGGTTTCCGTGGAAGAGGCGAAGCGCGATGTGCGACGCCTGCGTGCGCTGATGGTGAAGGCGGTGTGGCGTGCGCTGACCCATCCCTCTGCTGTACAGCCGCCGCCGCAACAACAACGCGGCACGGCGGCGCGAACGAAGGCGGCAACTGGCAGGTCCGCCTCCGCCCTTCACGGACACGCTTCACTGAAAGGGGCAAGCCGAGAGGCCTCGCGTGCTTCATCAAATGCCAAAGGATCCTCAGCAGCAGCGGTAGCTTTCTCCGGGCTGTCAACGGACACGACGACCTTCTTCAACGAGAAGCCATTCCTCCCACCCGACCGCTACCCAAACCTGCCACCGCCCACGGACCACAGCGACCACTTCCATGTGAATCTATCGCGCGCGCTTTTCGCTGCACACCGGGCCGGCCTGCTGGAGAAGCAGCGGGCCTGGCTGCAGCACCGGCAACGGTTAGCGTCCGCAGCGATCGAAGGCGACGCAGGGGCAGGAGTCGCAGCAGCGTCATCGACAGCACCGTCAGCGCGGCAAACTGCCCTACAGCGCATTTCACGCTTGTCCAACAACCCCACCACCACCACCACCACCGTCACAAGAGCAGCTGCGGATGCTTCCTGCTCTCTCACACCACGCAGAGGCAGTCGCACCTCAACCACCACCACCACCACCAACCTCGCCGTGGACATGGGTGGTGTTCCGTACGCTGCACAGGAGGCAGCGGTGCAGTCGTCCATCTCACTGGTCATCCTGCGCGTCGCGAAAGATCGCGCGGTGGCCACGTTGTTTCTCCGACAGTTGCGCCTCGACACCTACCAGCGGCAGCTGCTGCGCGAGAATGTGGCGCTGCGCTACGCTTACTATCTGCAACGCCGCACCCTGCGGATCTGGTGTGTGGCGGCGCAGGTGCAGCACCGGTGGCACCGGCAGCTGGTGAAGGACGCCGTAGCACACTGGCAGCAGCACGTGCGGCAGAGGCGTGCGTTGCATGGCCAGCTGCGTGCCTGGCGGCTGCAGCTGCGTGTGCGGGCCGCCGCCTTCGCCGCCTGCCAACGCGCACAGCTGACGCGGTGCTGGCGGCAGTGGACGCGTGCCTTCACGTGGCACCGCGAGCGCAGTGGCCTCTTCGAGGCGGCCGCGCAGTTTGCCACGGCGCACCGCCGCACCGGGGCTGGTGGCCTGCGCGACGACGACGGGGAGTTGGTCGCCCTCCTCCACGGCGCACCGGTGGCCGCCAAGCGTGGAGGCGTCGTGGCAACGCCGGTGGGCCACCGACTCGCTCTGCAGCGCCTCTTTCATTCTTGGCGAGCGAAGACGACGCGGCGACTGATGGCGCGGGTGGCGGTGTGGCACTGCTCGGAGGCCGTGCGGCGGCGCGTGGTGCGGGCTGTCTGCGCACGAGCGCGTGTACTGGCGCTGCGCGACCATCGCCAGCGCAGCGAGGCACGGCGACTGACGTCGACGGCGTCTGCTGCTGCCACCGAGGATGAAAAAGACACGCTGGCAGCGCAGACGCCAACTGCTGCTACTAAAGCGTCCTCGCCGCCGCAGCGCGCACCGATGCGTGTCTTCCACACAACTCCTCAGAGGACGGAGCTTCTGAAGTACAAGAGCAGCACGGCGTCCTGCATCACGCACGCCACTCAGCTGCGCCGCTGTTTTGCGCGGTGGCACTCCCACTTTCAGTCCCGCTGTGCGGAGCGCTACCGACGGCAGTGCCTCTGCGTCGCCGTACTGCGTCGCTGGCTGCACGCCACCACCCGCCACCAGCACCAGTCGATGTGGCAGGCACTGGTGCTGCATCGGTGGGCAACGGCTACGCGTCATCGCCGCGACGCAGCGGTGGCCACCCGTCTGCACCGCCTTCTCCTCCTCCTCCACTGCGTGTTGCGGCGCTGGCATGCCCACTTCACCGTCCGCGTAGTGCAGGTGGATCACACGCGACGAAGTTGCTTTCAGCGGTGGCGGGAGAGGGCTGCGTTGCGTGCCGGGGCACGTGCCTTGCGTGGCGCGCAGCAACACCGGCTGCTGCGGCGGTGGCACGCGCGTGCGCAAACCCGCGTGGACACCCGCGCGCACCTCTACGTCGCGGACACGCTTTTCGAGACGGGGCGGCTGCTCGGGTGTGTGCGGCGGTGGCGCAGCCGTGCCGCCGAGCACCGCCGCATCCGTCTTGCGTGGGAGGTGTTTGTGCAGTTGCGGGCTGAGCGGCTGTGTCGCGACTGTTTCGTCGTGTGGCAGCGGCGCACCTTCGGCCCAACAGCTGCCTCACCACCGCGGAAGCCACAAAAAGGCTCTCACACCTCACGTGCTAGGCCACTTCTAGCTTGACGTAAAAAGGAAGCAAAGACGAAACGAGTGCTTAAAGAAAAACAAAACAAAATAGACGCATACGTCTCGCAGCGCTCGCTGTTGGGGATAGAAGAAAACCACTTTTCAAAATACAAACAACACCTCCATCGAAAAATGCGTTCCTGGTTCTGCTTTAATATCGGAGTGATGTAGTATTGAGCGATTTGTATGCGAGCCTTAGAGCCTTTCACCCCTTTACCTTTCCCTGCGTCGGCTCTCTCCCGCTCTCTTTTGCTCTTGAGAACCGCAATACAGAAACACATTTTTATAGACCTCTTTTTTGTTTCTCTCCTCACCCTTCCTCTAGTCCTTTCAGTGGCACTAGTTGGTGTGCTTTGTATTCAGCCAGCAGCTTTCCTTCTCCAACTCAGAAAAAGAACTTTAGACACACACACAAACACAAAAAAAGAAAAGAGAACTCCTTTTTCAAAACAGTCGACGCTAATGGAGCTGTCAATGGACCCTGCTGCGCAGCAGGAGCTGCAGCGCATGACGCAGGCGATTGAGAGGTACGCCACCCGCCTCGACACCCTCGGCTCCGAGCTACGCAACATCGAAGAGCAGAACCTGAACGACAACGTGAACCGCCAGATCCAGCAGTACAACGAGGTGGTGCAGTCCACGAGCGATATCGCCGCCGAAGATGCGCTGGACAACATCGTGCGTCTACAGAACCAGCTGAAGATTGTGCGGCGCCGCAACCAGCTCCTGGCGCGCGAGAACGCGATGCAGGAGAAGCTGGTGCGGGAGCGCGCGAAGAAGCTGGAGGCGACGACCACGGAGCTGCAGACGGTGATGGCGGCGACCGGCTGGTATGGCGGCAAGCGCGAAGTGCAGTTCTCGCAGATGGAGCGGGAGCGGGCAGACATCCACGACATGGCCTTCGTGGAGGCGTCCCTCCAGGCAGACATCAAGAACGCCCGCGTCGCGAACGCGAAGTTAGAAAAGACGGTCCTCGCCCTCCACGCCAAGGCGCAGGACAACGAGGAGCGCCGCACCAAGTACATGCAGCTGCGCAACCGCATCCGTGTGCGCGAGAAAGAGTGCAACGAGCTGCGGGCCAAGACGCAGCGCATGGCGGCCGACAACCACCAGCTGCAGCTCGTCGTGCAGACGGAGAGTGAGGTGAACCTAGTGGAGAACAGCACCGCCTGCATGGAGAGCGACCGCGAGTTCCTCGCCGACGCCGTGCAGGACATGAAGGTGGCGTGCCGGCGACAGGACAACGTCATCAAGGCGCAGATCGCCCGTCAGCAGCAGCTGCAGACGCGGCTGGACACAATCATGAAGTCGCTGCGGGAGATGCGCCTGGCTCGCGAGTTCGAGCGCAACGTCGCCAAGTCGGCCCTCGTCCCGTCCGCCTCGCGCGAGGAGCCGGAGGACGTGGCGGAGGTGCTGCCGGAGGATGAGTACATTCCCGTGGACACCTACCGCCTGCTGTACAAGAACAACGAGATGATGCGGACGAACGTGGCGCGCAAGAACATGCTTGTGCTGGAGAAGGAGAGCGCGGTGCAGTCGATGGAGGCGAAGGTGGCGAACAGCATTGAGAGCCACAACGAGATCGCGCGGCACGACGACGAGGTGCAGATGTACGGCACACACTCGGTGCGCACCGCACAGCACCAGCTCGACGCGGAGGCGAACAAGATGAACCAGCAGATCGAGAAGCTGCGCACCGCCAACGCGGAGCTGCGCGCCGACATTGCAAAGCGGACACGTGCGGCGGCGCTGCGGAAGAGTGCCGCGGCGCGACAGAAAAAGTGACGACACACACAAAAAAGGAAGGTTTACTCTCTTTCTCTCTACCAAGCGTAGAGGAGTGCTCCTCAACCGTTCTTTTCCTGTTCTTCAACGTTTCAGAAAGTCTGACACCTGTTTGTTTTTCCTCTTTTTTGTTTTTGCCTGCTCAGCTTGAGCGCACTGTACGGTATTTTTTTCCCATTTTCCCTTTTTCTCTTTTTCTCTCCGTTCTCCGTTTCAGTTTCGGCTGGCCCATGTACTGTTTTCAGTTGACGTCCTTCAGCATTGCTCGAGTGCGTTTCTTGCTTGCGGCGTCCTTTCTTTCGATTGTTTTCCATCTCTTTCCCCTTTTTCTTTAGCCGTGTTGTGCGGACGTTGTGTTTGTGTTCGTGGGAGTGTGGTTCCATTGGTACACGGTGTGGCAAAGCTGCATCAGAGGTTACTTCGTCTTGTGGGACTTGCCCAGTGTTTGTTCTTTCCTTCCTTTATGCCCCGTTTTGGCTCCTTTGCAAGATCTAGAGAACTTGCAAATGAAAGTAGAATGAAATGGAAAACAAAACAAAGACGTTTCTGATTCTGACACTCAACGCGGAAGGCTTGAAAAGATGCGTGGAGCCTTCAACACCGGAATCTGGAGGCAGTGCTCTGTAGTAGGGACCGAAAGGCTTGCGTTGAGGGGATGCTGACGCACTACTTCGCACCGCCAGTTCAGTTGGTGGTTGTCCTTCACCCTTTGTTTTTTGTTGTTGTTGAACGGGTCGTGCCCGCCGGAAAAGTTATTTTCTTTTTTTTTTGCTCCGATGATTGCAACAGTCTGTGGAGGATGCAAGGTCTTCAGCTGAAACACCGATGCGCTGCAGAGGAGCGCTTTTCATTTGATTCACCTTCTATCGCCTCCTTCTTCCTCTTCGACGCGCTCTCACACTCAACGGCACCACGCAAAGCGGCGTAGAGGACAGAGAAAGAAAAGAGAAAGTCTTGACCGACGTCAGACCAAACCTGCTCCTTCTCCAGCTCATAGAGCACACTACAACTACTCTGACAGATTACATACAAAAAAAAAAGCTTCTTTGAAGCCATGGTGGCGTGGTGGCCCTTCTCACGGGGCGGCGGGGCAGGTGCTTCAACAACGGGCACCTCCGCATCGCCGCCCACCAGCGCCGCCGCTGCGTCTTCGTCAGCGATGGATGCAGGGACGGTGCCGTTCACACGCGGACTGCACGAGACGCAAGGCTACGAAAACCGCATCAGCGGCAAGGAGCGGGACTACGGCGACAGCGGCGTAGCGCAGTCTGAGATCGACCGCGTGCGGGACATGCAGAAGGCGCGCCGGTACATCGACGGCCGTGCGTCGATGATGGACACCGAGTCGATCGAGTGCCTCGTGAGCCGCTTCGAAAACGAATTCCAGTCCGCCGACGCACACATGAAGCAGCGCGAGGCAAACACATCGATGCTGCAGTTCTACGACTACGACCAGGACCGCCGCTACAAACAGTGGCAGGAGGACCAGCAATCCACCCGTGAGCGTCTGCAAATTCACTTCCTAGACACATTCATCGACGACTCACGGGTCTGCATCGTGTACTATCTGCGCGTGTGTACGACGGCGGGGCTGTGCTACGGGGTGGGTCGTACCGCTTATCTCTACCGCACGATGGACCGCGCCTACGCGAAGCTGAACGGCGTGACGCTGGGCGGCATCGCCTTCAACGAGATCACCAACTCGGTTGCGAAGAGCGCTGGTGTGGCCGTGGCGGCCGGCTTTGGCGTGCCGGTGGGCGACTCGCTGACGAACCTGGGCCACTTCTTGCGCTCCGGTGACGTGTCGATGCCGGAGCGCTCGTGGTACAACATTGTCGGCGCAGGCGCAATGTCGGGTCTGTGCGGTGGCACTGCCTACGTGGCGATGCACTACAAGGATCTCACCTTCTGGGGTATGCGCGCCATGCTCGGCGGCTTTACGAGTGTTGGGCTGCTCAGCGGGCTGTACCTGGGCTACGCCGTGTATCGCCCGTTTGCTCAGCAGCGCACCCATGCCCTCTACGACCCGTACTGGCGACCATGGCAGACGCGCAGCCTGCGAAACGAGGGTCCGCCGCAGGTGCGTGGAAAGTATCTCTAAGCTAGCAGCTCTGTTCGTTGGTTTCTTTGTCAGTTTTCATTGTCAACATCCTTGCTGTTGCTGCTGCTGTACATAGTGATGACTATGTGTGTGTGTGTGTGTGTGTGTTTGTTTGTTTGTGTCTTTGCTGGGCTAATTCCCCTTTTCAGTTGTCACCTGTTTCACATTCTCTTTCTTCTCACTTTTTTTCTCTTCCACATTTGTCGTCTGCAACACCGAGTCTAGCACTTTCTGACAGACGCTAACAACTACAACAAACTGATGGCTCCGCTATGCCACTAGTGCACAGCAGCGCATTCGCCGCCGCTTTGCTCACATTTCCATACTGTGTTTATGAGGAGCCTCTGCGTTTGTATTCGTGAAAGTGCGCCACAACCCTTTTTTTCTCTGATGACGGAGTGTCTCCTCCCGTGCTGTGTTCTTCTTCTTTTTTTCCTTCTCTGGGGTGTCTCAAGTTTCAACTTGTGCACGCAGTGACCGAACCGGTAAAACGAGTTATTGTGCAGCTATTCCGGTAGCAAGCGCTGACGACTCACCTGCCACCTTCTCACTTCTTCTCTTCACTCTTCCCCTTTCCTTTTCTTCTCGTTGGACTGCACCTCCTGTCTTACTACACCCTCGTGCACTTCCACGACGCAGATCGTCTTTCAGCCTTCGTAACTCTCTCCTTAGCCTTCCCTACCGCATCCCTTCTCCTTCCACTCCCCCATCAAAATCCCTCCATTTCATTTTTTACCCTTTCAAAAAATGTCCGCCAACTTCTTTGCGTACTTGGGCAACACCGGCGACCGCGATAAGGTCATGGCCATCGTGCAGTTCCTGCCCCTGGCCCTCACTGGCCCCGCCAGCGACGCCGGCTGCGCTTCCCTGAGCAAGTCTCTCGGCAACCTCTCCGCCATGGCGGACGGCTACCGTGCGATTACTCGTCTGGCGCTGCTCTTCAACGCGCTGTCGAAGCCGACGCTGGAGGCCCTCGCTAAGCCGAAGGGTGACGTGCTGATTGAGCGCATTGACCAGCTGAGCCACTTCTTCCACGTCTTCTACTGCATCTTCGAGAACTCGGCGGTGCTGGCCGGCCACGGCGTCTACCCGAAGGCCATCTCCCGCCTGGGCGGCTGCGCCGTCACCTGCTGGTTCCACACCCTGCTGCTCGGCCTCATCCGCCAGTTCTACGTGCTGACGCAGAAGAAGAACACGCCGGAGGAGCAGAAGCGCCAGATCATCACGACTGTGAAGATCGGCTGCTTCTTCATCTTCGCCATGACGTGCATCCCGAAGGACGGCCCGCAGCTGCTGGAGAACGTGAGTGGCCCGCTGGTGCCGCTGCACAAGGCGCTGCGCCTCATCGCCCCGAAGCACGTGCAGCTGAACGACAGCATCCGCGGTCTGCTCGGCCTCGTTGCCTCCATCTGCGACTTCTACTAATAAAACGTCGTGCTTGGCGGCGGTGCTGCCGGTGCTGTGACAACGCACCCCTGCACAACAACAAAAATTACATGCACATAACGACAACGCAAGGTGAGAGAAGGGTACCGAGGCAGATAGATGGAGCAGAAGGAGAGGAAAGGAGGACGCAGAGCAAGTGCAGAACAGCGCAGAGGCTGACGTTCGTTTTCGAAGGCAAGAACAGAGGCGATTGTCGCGTGTGATCGAGTTGACGTTTGCACAAAGCGCACACGTTTCTCGTTCTTGTCCTTTCTCACGCTTTTTTCCCCCTCCGTCTCTTTTCTGTGTTTTCGCAACACACTTAGGATGGCATCTCAGCCCTTTTTCACCTTTTGCATTTGCTCTGCCTTGCCCCCCTTTTCCCTTTTTCTTCCGTCCTACTTGTTTTTCCCTCTTTTCTCCTTGCCTGCGACGTAAAGCGGACTAACGGCAAATCGAGCGTGCACCGTGACGTTTCGTCAGTGGTGCCATGCTCTCTTTTTCATTGATGAGCGTTGTGTTCCTTTACGTGGCAGACTGTGAAAGAGAGAGAGAGAGAGAGAAAGCGCTGTGCCACCTTTTTTTCCAACAAACGTGAGGAGAGAAAGGATTTCTCTTACTGTTTCCTCCTCTCGAGGACACGTTTACGTTGCCACGCAGTCTCTCTCGTATTCTAGAACTCCTCTCTTCTCACACGTTGTCTTATTAATCAGGTAAAAAGGAAAAGCCGTGTTGCTCTTTGCTTTTGAAAACGCTAATTTTATCTTTTCTTCTTTTTCTTTCTCTCGTTATATCAACAGATATTTTCGTTCTTTTACTTTTCAGCATGTCGGAAATTCTCCGCTTTTTCTTCTGTACACGTTGCTTTCGGCTGCTTGGTGTTGTTCTATCGTGGACCAACTGATGACGTTCTCTTCTCCCTTTATTATTATTATAATTAGTGGTGGGTTTGCTGACCTTGATGAGGTGATAGATCACCAAGCAGAAGCCGAAATGAAAAGAGGAGGGTGCCAATCGCTTCCAAAACGTCAACAGCCAGAAAAGAGTTAGTTGAGCTGCTTTTGACGGCATCTCGCTTTCTCTGTTGATTATACCACAAAAAGTTCGCAACTGTCTTTTTTTTTTACGTTTCTCTTTCATTTTTTCAAAGCTTATCTTCTCTGTTTCTCAATTCAAAACAACTCACGAGTGCCATAACGAGTCGAGGTTTATTTGGTGCTGAGGCGCTCACCAAAAGAAAAGAATTTGTCGTTTTTTTCTTTCATCGTAAGCTCTCCACACGCATTCACCCTCTGCGCGCAGCTGCGCGTCTAGCGTTGTGTGGAGATGGAGATAGCCTGCGGGGTGGTGGTTTGCACACCCGCGGCTATTCCTTTTCTTTCTTTCATCCCGTTTTGTTTTCGTCTGAGCAAGACACCGTCTGTCCTTGGCGTCTTAAGAGGCGGTGAAAGAAAGTGTTTATTGATGGAACTTTCAATGACAAAAAAGAAAGCGAAAAGGAACACACTACACGGAGAGGACGTCGTTTTAAATGCGGCTCTACTGCAAGCCCAACACACAGGCTTTCCATTAAAGTTCTGCAACAGAAAGGCGGACACTCTCCTATTGTTATCAGTAGTCGGCGAGAGTAAAAAAGAGCAAGCACGATCTTCTTTACAGGCATGTGATCTTGAGACACACAGAATCGTTTTCTCTGGTACGCGCGCGGGTGTTTGTTCTTTTGACGGTATCTGACCTACTGTTGGCTTTTTAATGCTAGAGATATGCTTTTTTTTTTCTATCATGCTCTCTGTTTCATCAAGCTTTTCCTTTCTCCCTGTTCTCCCTTCCACTTCCCGCGGGTCTCTGCTGAATTTGGTGCTGCCCAACCTTCACCTTCACCATTGCCGAAACGGCAGTATCGTCTTACACTCGCTTTTTTTTTTCGCTACCTCCTCGCTCTCTGTCTCTTGGATCTTCAAGTTACCAGCCTCGACCTTTCCTACCGCTATCACACAGACACACAGACACACGCACACGTGCCCCTCGCTCTTACGTTTCGTATCACTCCGTTAGCCACCATGCCCTCTGACAGCTTTACGCAGAAGGTCGCCGCCTTCAACGACTACGTCGCGAATGTCTCGAACCGCGACCGCGTGATGTCGGTGGTGCAGTTCACTGCGATGGCCCTCATGGACCCCGCCGCGGCCGCCGGCTGCCAGAGCCTGTCCACGCACTTCAACACCGTCCTCCACCTCGCTGCGAACTACCGCGGCATCACCCGCTTCTCGCAGTGGTTCGTCGTCGGCCCGGCCCTCACGCCCAGCGGCATCACGGCGGTGATCAAGAGCAACCCGAACCCGTGGGTGGGCATCTGCAAGACCATCTCCACCGCCTTCTTCACCGTCTTCCTGCTCGGCGAGGAGCTCGTGATGGCCGCCAAGAACGGCATGCTGGACCCTGCCCTGGGCAAGAAGGTCAACCGCATCCGCTTCGTCTTCCTCTTCTGGTCGAACATCGCCCGCCTCGTGATGAACTACCTCCTGCTGAAGCAGAGCAAGTTCGACGCCGTGAAGGACGGCCAGAACGTGGAGAAGTCGAAGGACCAGCGGCGCAAGGTGCTCAGCGTCGCCGACGGCGTGCTGCAGAGCCTGTTCTGCTATACCCTGCTCAAGAGCTCCGTCCCGGCCGGTCCGTCGCACATGAGCGCCGCCTTCAAGTCCGGCAACATCGTGGACATCATCACCTCCTTCGCACCGCCGCTGTACATCGTGCCGAGCACGCCGCAGGGTATCATCGGCCTCGTCGCCTCTGTCCCTGGCTTCATGATGAGCGTCCTGTAAGTAGCAACAAGCGGACAGCGCATGGCGCGTGCGTGATGGGGTTGGCTGACTGTGGCTGCACTTGCTTGTGTGTTCGTTATGTACGGCGCTTTTTCTCGATGCTTGTTTCGTGCAAGGGATTCGTTATGTTCACACTGGCGATTTTGCAAATGGCAAAACGGAAGATTTAGTTGAGTCTTTCCCAGCGCATCAGCGGCCACGAAGCGACAGAAGCGCAGAAGGTTAGAGAAAGAGCTAAGTACATTCTTTTCGTTTTCTTTTTTTTCGACGCAGCACAACTCAGCTGCTGTCAGCCGCATTGTTCTCATATTTCGCTTTCGTTTCGTTTTATCGCCTTCTCTGTGTCACGCGTGGGTGTTGTGTTGTGCGTCCTCTTTTTCTAACAATAACACAGAACCTCAAATACTCAAAAAAGAAAAAAACCTTTGTTTTACTGTCAAAATAAAAAAAAGTTTAAGCTGATAAATTGCAAAAGGACGGCAGTAGAGCGCGTATCGCCGTGACGGTCTTTGAAATCAATTATGTTTTTCCCCTTATAGTTATATATGCTCGCGAATCAAAAAAAAAGAAAAAAGGAAAGTTGAGATAATCTGGGCGTTATCGAAAGATGCCCTTTTGTTCTCTCCTTTTTTTCCGTGGAGTGTAAGGTAGGACCAACGGAGTAGACTCCCTTTCCTTTCCTAGGTCTCTCCATCTCGCTTTACACGTTGCTTGATGGCGGCTCTTCTTTTTCCGATGATTGTAGCGTTGGTGTTTGTTTTCGTGCAAGGGGCCGGGGTGACACTGTTTTCCTCGCCACTTCTGACCGTCTTCCCACGCGGACGAACGCCATCGGCCTCTTTTTTTTCCCCCGTGTGTGTACGTGTGTGTTTTTTCACCCCTTTTTTTCTTGAAAGCCTCTCTCTGCTTTATCTTTTTTCATTCACGTCTTTCTTTACGGCAACAGTACAGTGCCTGAATCGTAATGAATTTCTTTTTTCTCTCTCTCTCGACTGCATTGTTACCTCACAAACTCTTTCCTCTGCTCGCTGCATCGACTGCCAGAAGAAGTGTTTGAAGCACACAATTTCACGTCGACGAGGTCAGTGGTATAGGACTACTTGAGTAATAAGATATCCCGCATACTTTATCATTCAACGCACTGGTGATGGTTGCAAAGGGAAGACGAAAACCTGGAGATGGATGGCTTTCTTAACTTAAGTAACAGATGTCTATCTGACGCTTCTAAGATACACAAAAAACGAAGGCTAAAAAATGAATAGTGCGCGTTGGCAAACAAATGGTGCTTCATTGGCTTGCGTTGGGCAGCGCATTTGAAGCGTGTTCTATACGCGTTTAGCGAGCACTGCGCAGTAGTGCGGAACTTAAGCACCGACAGGAAAAACAATGCACATTGCGTGCCTCTTTTTAAATACAATGCAATCACAAGTCCTCGTTCACTTTTACTCGTATGTTGCCAGCTGAAGCGTTGTTGGTATACACGCACACACCGTTCTCTCTGCCGCTGCTGCTGCTGTAGAACGCAAAAAATTGATCTTTTAAACAATTTTTTTCGCCTGTTGCTCTGTTCTTCTTCGTTTTTCCGATCCAATATACGTCTGTTTCACCGCTTTGTTTGCGTCACACACCAACATATTGCACTGCATTTCTCAACATGCAAATTACTCTGGGACGGTTTTCTGTTTCGTACAATTGACAAGTGTCTTCCTTCCGTCTCCCTGCGTGCTCATCGTCTCTATACCGCCGTTTTTTCTTCTCGCGTCAACATCGTGCGCCTTTCTTTTACTGTGTCCCTATACCCTTATAAACTCCTTACTTT
The DNA here is from genome assembly GCA_000482105.1 of Crithidia acanthocephali. Taxonomy (NCBI): domain Eukaryota; phylum Euglenozoa; class Kinetoplastea; order Trypanosomatida; family Trypanosomatidae; genus Crithidia; species Crithidia acanthocephali. The sequence goes on along the minus strand of AUXI01000451.1, from coordinate 6,905 downwards.
TTCCTTCTCTTCTTTCTCCTGGTTTTATTCTCACCTGACGGTTCTTCTCGCCATTGCCGCGTGAATTGACTGGCATCCAGCTTCCTCTTACCCATCGAAAACTGTTTTCAATTATTTTTTCTTCCTTTTTCAGTCCCTGCTTCTATACTCTGCTTGGAACTCCGCAGTAAAGATCTCTATCCGTCTTGTCGTCCTTCGCCGCCATCTTTCAAGGCTCTATCGACTTTCTCCCAGCTCTTTATAAAGGAGCTCGTGCATATCTCCTTTGTGTTTTACATACGGAAATGTTCGACCACCAGAACAAGAAGACCTTTCCCAACGGTCGCAACAAGCAGCAGCCTGTCATTCCCATCATCTCGCCGTCGCTGATGGTGGCAGACCAGACGCAGCTGCTGCAGGAGACGATGCACGTGCTGTCCCCTGATGGCGGTGCCGCGGAGTGGATCCACGTGGACGTGGTGGATGGCCACTTTGCCCCAAACTTCAGCTTCTGCCCCAAGACGGTGGAGGACCTGCGTCGCCACCTGCCAAACGTGTTCCTGGATGTGCACCTCATCGCGAAAAACCCAGAGATGTGGATCGAGCCTTTCGCGAAGGCCGGCACCTCCGGCTTCACCTTCCACCTGGAGACCACGGAGGACCCAGTGGACGTGTGCCGCAAGGTTCACGCGGCTGGTATGATGGCCGGTGTAGCTGTATGTGCGGAGAGCCCGGTGGAGAATTTCTTCCCCGTGCTGGACTCCGGTGAGGCGGACATGGCGCTCGTCATGACAGTGAAGAGTGGGTTTGCGGGACAGAGCTTCAAGCCGGAGGCGGTGGAGAAGGTGCGCGTGCTGCGTCAGCGCTACCCTCACCTGACGATCCAGGTCGACGGCTCCGTCACGCTGGACACGATCGACCTCTGCGCAAAGGCGGGTGCGAATGCTATTGTGCCGGGCCGTGCCGTGTTCAAGGCGGAGAACCGCCGCCAAAACATGCACGCACTGCGCAGCACCGTTCAAAAGTACACACAGCAGCGTGGGCAAAGCCACCTGTAAGACAGAGCGCCGTTCTGCGGTGGAGATAAAAACAACGCGAGCGCGAGCACAGACGCGAGACACGACAGAATAACTTTCATAAGTGAGTGGGTGCACACGAACAGCCACAGTAGCTTCCTTCGCTCTTGAAATCGCCTTCCCCATTTCGCTCTCGTCTCCAAACTCCACCCGAAGCATTCCGATGGGTTTCCCGAGACGCGGCGAAAAGAAGCGAAAGTAAAAAAAGCAAGAAAAGCAACAACACAACATCAAGTCTAGCTCACCCCTACTCTGGAATATAATACCTTTTCCTTTCTTTTTCGTTTACGATTGCACTCCTTCCCCCTCACTACTTTTGATTCTTTCTCCTTTGTTTTTTTCGCTGTTTGGAACTTCGCAGCGAGTTGCTTTCCCTTTGTTTCTTCTTTTTTTTTTTTATTGGAGACTCGGATCTTTATTGGTCCCCTTCGTCTCCGCTATTACATATACATTCTATAATGATCACACTTTTCAATATCCTTTCTGTGAATTTTTTTTCTTTCTATTCTACTGACCTGAGAGCGAGAGGACTCTTTTTGATCAAGAGCGCAAAAGCAACGGCGCGTCTCCGCGCGCACATGCAACGCGAAACGAAAGTGTTTTGCTGATGGCAGCTGTGTCGTGAATGCTCTTTACAGAGAACAATGAAACTCTGCTGTGCTCTGGAGAAAAGAAGTGCCGTATTCGGCATGCTCAAAGAGTGAGCTGATGCGTCGTTTAATGCTATATGCGTCTTCATTCGAGGGAAGCAAACAAACAAATGAAATCTGGAAAAGCGTGTTGAAGGCTTTAAAAAAAAAAGCGAGAAATCTCACGTTTTGATAACGACAAATGCCGCCGCTTGCTTGGATCTCGTCACCTTCATCTTATTGCTAGAAAAAAGTCGTGAACACTTAAAGCACAGCACCGTGTGCGCTTCGATCAGAGGCACTTTCAAGAAGAGAAGAAAAAAAGGAACGCGAAGCCCATCGCATCAGCAAATGTCCTCCTCCTTGATTGTTGATCGACTTCCTCTCTGCTTTCTCTAGCCTACTCTCAGTCTTTTCTGCACGCTTCTCATTCAACTCCTCAGTACGCTCGTTCGCTCTGTTTTCGCGTATATTTTTAAATTCTTAAAGCAAGCTAATCCTGTTTCTGTTTCCTTCTCTCATTCAAGCAAAACCTACACTAAACACAGTTTCAAAAGTTCATATATATTCCCCCCTGTATCCCATCAGCGAAAATGTTTGATCACCAAAACAAGAAGACCTTTCCCAACGGTCGCAACAAGCAGCAGCAACTCGTCCCAATCGTCTCGCCGTCGCTGATGGTGGCGGACCAGACGCAGCTGCTGCAGGAGACGATGCACGTGCTGTCCCCTGATGGCGGTGCCGCGGAGTGGATCCACGTGGACGTGGTGGATGGCCACTTTGCCCCAAACTTCAGCTTCTGCCCCAAGACGGTGGAGGACCTGCGTCGCCACCTGCCAAACGTGTTCCTGGATGTGCACCTCATCGCGAACAAGCCGGAGATGTGGATCGAGCCTTTCGCGAAGGCGGGGGCCTCCGGCTTCACCTTCCACCTCGAAGCCGTCAAAGACCCAATTGCGATGTGCCGCAAGATTCACGCGGCTGGTATGATGGCCGGTGTCGTCGTGTGCACGGAGACGCCAGTCGAAGGTCTCTTCCCCGTGCTGGACTCCGGTGAGGCGGACATGGCGCTCGTCATGACGGTGAAGATCGGCTTTGCGGGTGGCAAATTCGTGCCCGAGGCGGTGGAGAAGGTGCGCGTGCTGCGTCAGCGCTACCCTCACCTGACGATCCAGGTCGACGGCTCCATTACCCTCGACACGATAGAGCAATGCGCGGCGGCAGGTGCCAACGCTGTCGTGCCTGGCCGTGCCGTGTTCAAGGCGGAGAACCGCCGCAAGAACGTGCGTCAGCTGCGCAGCACGCTTCAAAAGTACATTAATCAGCGTGCTCAGAGCCACCTCTGAGCAGCTATTCTCTGTTCGTTTTCCTTTTCAACTAAAACGCATTTCTCTACGTCTTATTATCTTTTTTTTTTCTCGTTTCGTTTTTCCAGTTCCTGTAGCATGTACTCCGACCAACTCTGCGTTGCTGTCCTAACGAGAAGTGTTCCATGCCGTTTTATTCTCCTCTTCGTTACAAACGGAGTTGGAGGTTTAGGAAAGAAAGAGAAAAGTAGTAAAAGCGAACGAAAGACGATTGTTGTTATGGCAGGTCGTGGGAAGCGCGCACCGTGGTACTGGAGGTGGAGAAAGAAAAGAACAGCGTTTTTTTTTACTCCAACGCAAAAAGAAAAAGGTGTAGGAGCGTTTATGCTTCCTCAATCACGTGAGAAACGAACACTCGCAAAAGGAACGCACGCGAAGAAATAGCATTTTTAATGTTTTCCCTTTTTTTTGGATTACGAGTGCACTGAATTGGGATTGCACTGGACTAAACATCGGATGTACGTCCTTGCAGGTCGCCCGCCTCGCAGGTTTTTCCTTAAAAAAAAACTTTCGCTTTTCACTTCTTCTCTCCACCTTTAATCTGTCATTTTTTCGATTTTGGTCTCGCTGCAATACCCCTCCTCGCTCTGCAGTCTTTCCCCAGCCTTCTTAAACCGCACGTTAAAAAACTTAACCCTCAAAACTCCAGCTCTCAACTACCACCAAAAAAATCCCCCCACACAAACTTTTTCTCTTTTCAATTAACAATGCCCGCTTCCTACCCCGACAGCCGCATCGACGCCACCCTGGCGCTGATGAAGCCGAAGTTCCTGGAGGTGTTCAAGGTGGAGCCAAACGAGGTCGAGTGGCTGCTCTTCACGTTTGCCCCTGGTCGCGTCAACTTCTACGGCGAGCACACCGACTACATGGGAGGTTACGTCTGCCCGGGTGGTCTGCGCGAGGGCTGCCACATCCTTGTCGGCCGCGTTGCAAAGTACAAGGACTCGAAGCTGCGCTTTGCGACGACGAAGGGTCAGTACTACGAGCTCGCCTCGATTGAGGAGGGCTCGCACAACAAGGACTGGTCCACCTTTGCCCGCGGTGCGGCGTGCATCATGCTGAAGGACCTGAAGAAGACCCTCGCCGACCCGGAGCTGCAGGGCATGTGCCTCATCTCGCACGGCACGCTGCCGATGGGCTCCGGCATGAGCGCCTCCGCCTCGTACGACGTGGCACTCCTCAACGCCATCCGCAGCGTCGCACTGGCCACCTACAAGGCCGCGCCGCAGACACAGCCGCACCACTACCCGGAGCTCCACCGCGGCAGCCGCGAGGACAAGATCCGCCTGACGAAGCAGGCCCTGCTCATCGAGACGAAGTACTGCGGCGTCAATGTGGGCATCATGGACCAGTTCTCCTGCGTGCACGCCACGAAGGGCAAGTTCATGGCCCTCGACTGCGACACCCTCAACTTCGAGAACCACGAAATCGGCAACATCACCGGCCCGGACGCGTGCTTCATGCTCATCAACTCGATGGTGAAGCACGAGCTGACGGGTGCCGACCACGGCAACGGCTACAACGCCATCCGCGCCGACATCGAGGGGGCCGAGAACGCCGTCAGCAAGGTGAAGCTGGGCGGCAAGCCCTTCAAGTTCTGCCACATTGCCCGCAACCCGAAGAGGTTCACCACCGGCGACCCGGTCCAGTTTGTGGCGGAGTGCAAGGCGGCCATGACGCCGTCGCAGTACGGCCGCGGCGTCTTCAACGTGGCGGAGCAGATCCGCACCATCGAGTTCATCAACTTGTCGGAGCCGAGCTGCCCGCTGTCCCCCGCGGCGCGCTACAAGCGCGCCGGTGAGCTGCTGAACGCGACGCACGAGGGCCAGCGCGATGTGCTGCGCATCTCGACGCCGGAGCTGAACTTCATTCAGGAGGCGATCAACAAGGAGGAGGGTGTGGCCGGTGGCCGTCTGATGGGCGGCGGCTTCGGTGGTTGCATCCTGCTGCTGCTGAAGAAGAGCGCCGTGGAGCGTGTGGTGAAGAATGTGCAGAGCGGCTTCAAGGCGAAGTTCGGCCTGACGCCGGAGGCGTACCCGGTGGAGCTGTGCGACGGTGGCTTCGTGGTCTCGCTCTGGTCCGGCAAGGCGTCCTCGCTGTAGTGGCCTGTGAGAGACGGAGAGTCGCGTGTACAAACGTGCCATCTCACAGTGGGACTGACCTTTATTCTTAAGCAAAAGAAGACTGACACCCTCAAAAACCTCTGTTTCTGAGTGTCATTTTTCTTTTTACCTCACAAGACTTAATCCGCCTTCTTCTTTTTTTCTTTTTTGATATTGTGATTCTTCTTCTTCGATGGGCCGCACAGTGGTTCTTGTTTTTCAGGTTTCGACAACACTTCGACACAGTTGAAAGTGCTGCAGCATCCACTCATATCTTCATAACTTTGATCCGGAAGACAGTGCTGTGAACGGTGGTAAAAAGCAAGAACGTAAGTTATGGGAAAGAGAAAAACGACGCTACTTAACTCCTCAAGCAAACAACAACAAAAAAACTGTAGCTCGTCTCTTTCTTTTCAAAAGCTCTCCATTTCTCTACCTCATATCATTTTGTTTTGGTTTGGCGTTTGCACGCTCAGGGACAATGACGCAACAGTAAAGCATAAAACAATCACACACAAAAAACGAACAAAACCGGTGTTGCTGATTTGCCTCCCTTTAATATATGTAAAACGTTTTTTATTATTATTTTACCCCCCCCCTCTCCTCTCATTTGAGTCTCATGCGTCACGCTTGAGGCAAAGCAGAAGGTCAAGCGAAGAGAAAACGCTGCTCAAAAGATTTCCACGCATCTTCTCACATTTGCGCAAAAGCTGAAACAAAACGATTGGTTTTGTTTGTCTAGCTTCTAATTCGAAAGCCTGTTTCCAGTTTGTTGTGTGTGTTTTTTTCTTTTGCAGACTGCGAGTATCGAAAGGAGAAATGAAAAAGTGCGAATACCCGAGCTTGTGGCACACCTGTGTTGAATGCAGCTCTAATGGAGGCACAGTAATGGGAAGTCGGAATGATCAGGTCTTTATGGAGGACTTCAGCCAAGCGATCGTCGTTCTTTCTCTCCCTTGCGCCACAGCTTCCTCTCGGGCTTTCGTCATTTTCTATTTTTTTTTATCTTCATCAGTCTGTTGTTTTCCTTCATTCAAAACGTTGTTTTCGGTTAAAAGAAAAGGCATTCACCGTTGTCTGGTGCGAATGGCGTTTTTAGGTGGTCTTTCGTTCAGAACTGAGCACTGGATAGGACAGTTCGCAAAAAAAAAAAACGAAAAAAACAAGAAAAGATGCGCGTAAAAGAAGAAGAGAAAGTCACGGTCCATACTGCGGTGTTTTGATATGTTGCTAGCACATGACGGATGTCAACCTTGGTAGGAGACGCTGCTCCAAAAGAGAGAAGACGGATAGGTCTTTTTCTTGTGCGGATTCTGCCTCCTCACTGCAGTTGTCTCTAAAAGCTCGTGCCATCTACGCACCTCTCAACGCCCATCTTCACCTTCCTCTTTCGCCCCTTCCGTATTCCTCTCATTTCCGCATTTGTGTGTCGGCGTGTGCGCACAGCGCTCACTTTGTAGGAACGAACAAACACAGTCAGTTGCTCTTGTCTAGCCTCTTAAGCAGTGTAATAGCGAAACCAATAGATATCTTTTCTTGTTCTTTGTGCGGAAAGCAAAAGATAGAAAAACCTTGGCCACTTTTAATCTAGAGAGCCAACTATCGAGGATACAGACAAAGCAACGACCCGTTACTCTGTTCATAATAGTAGGTAGCATTTCACGCTTTTAGTACCAGTACCCTTCCTTGTAGTCTGTCAGTCACTGTTTTACCTTTTGCTGACGCAGCAAACAAAACACGTGTGGAGAGCGC
>AUXI01000450.1:0-19763 GCA_000482105.1 Crithidia acanthocephali | reverse complement strand
ATCTTTCCTCTTGCTGCGTTGGCGTGGAATGATTAATTTCAACAAAACAAGTCGTACTTCTGTCGGTTCACGCTTTCGTCTGCTGCTTCGTAGGCGGTGATGCCCTTCCTTGCCCTACTCTGTTCGTAGCGGTGTACATGCTGTATGCGGCTGACGGCAGTCAGCAGCTAAAACACTCGCTGGTGGGCGGTGGTTTCCTGTCCTTCCACCCCATTGTCTCTCATCATGCATTCGCGGATGTGTCGACTCCCATTTTCCCTTTCTTTCGCTCTCGTCCCTCCGCTGTTTTATGTCTCCCTCGTAACAGTACGTTCTAATAGCACACACAAGGTCCTTGCATCTGGCTGAACACCCTAGTGCTCACCTCGCAAGCTTTGTTTGCAGGGCACAACCACACCTTTGTTATCGGTAGGTGCATCTCTCTCTCTCTTCTTTATTTGTTTTTCTGTAGTTCTAATAATACGCCGCACTGCTCGCATGTCATCGTACACTTCCTTGGAGGACCTGGGGCCCGTTGCTCTCTCGCACCGCGGCGAGATCGACGAGGTGAAGCGGCAGCTGGACATCACACACGGCTACTTCGATGCGTGGATGTATGGCTTCCTCGAGAACAAGAAGTTCAACGTCGAGGAGACGGTGGCGAAGCTGCACCGCCGCTTTGCGATGGAGGTGAGTGAGCTGGCCACCTACGAACTCACGGACTTCATGCGCTCCTCCCTGCGGAAAGGAATTATTCAAGAGATCGGCACGGACAAGGCGGGCCGAGTCGCCTTCTACATCAACACGAAGCGAGACTTCCCGCAGAAAAAGTACCGCGATGAGCAGCGACGCACCTTCGACATGTTCGTGAGCTACGGCACGCGTCTGCGCAAGGAGAACAAGCGCTCGCAGATTGTGATGCTCATCAACCAGGACGGCGCAAGTCTCTTCCGCAACGTCGACATGACCTTCCAGGCAGATGTTGCCCTGCGCATCTCGAAGTTCTACCCGGGTGGTGTGGACAAGATGTACATCTGCAAGATGAACGGCACCTTGGCGGCCATGGCGAAACCGATCTTCAAGACCCTGCCGGCCATCGTGTCCGATCGCATCCAGATTGTCGACTCCGGCGACATCAAGAACGGTGCCCTGCTGGACCTCTTCGATGAGGACGTGCTGCCCGTCACGCTGGGCGGCAAGAACGACTGCGACAACGAGGAGCACTGGAACGCGTATGCCGACCGCATTGAGAAGTACTACGCCGAGCTGAAGCGCGCCGTCAACGAGCGCGGACTGACGGTGAAGGAGTGGGAGCTGCAGATGCTCGGCATCGACGTGGAGACGGCGAACAGTGGCCCACGCGCCGCGGATGCGCCGACCGCGACGCCGCAGGCGGACGCCCTGGCACAGTCCGTCAAGTCGCTTGCCCTGCAGACGGCCTCGCACGAGGCGTCGCCGCTGCTGACGCGGCGGAGCTCGCATCTGCTGATGCGGAAGCCGGCGGAGACGGTGACGGACCCGGAACTGAAGCCGCTCATGACGTGCGTGACGGAGATGGAGTCCCTCGAGACACCCTCGCACGAGGACGCCGTGGGCGGCAGCGGCGGCGGTGCGCCGGGCACGCGGATGCCGTGGGCAGAGGTGGTTGCTCCGCTCCCACGCGACTTTGCGCTCTTCTTTCTGGAGGAGCTGGTGCGTTGGCGGACCGCGGTCGAGAACGTCGAGATGGCGGAGCGGTACCGGCTGATGGACTGCTACGTCTCCGGCACGCAGCAGGCAAACGAGCTTGGTGTGCGCGGCCTCAATGTCCACGACAAGAAGTGGTACATCGGCGTCCCCTACCCGCTGCGAGCGTTGTACCAAATCATGCTTATGGGTATCAGCGTGCTCAACGTCGTGTACTTCATCGCTGCTCTCATTTTTCTTGCCGTCTTCTGCGCCGACGTCATTGTCACCATCTTCTTCGGCTTCTTCGTGAAGGCCAGCTACGTGTTCCCGCTGAGTGCCGTGCTGCTCATGGTTGCGATCCAAGGCATCTTCCTGTGCTCGCGTGCGGTGGACATCATCTCTGCCATCTACAGCGGCAAGGTGATCCCGGTTTTTGAGCGCCTGGGCAGTGCCTGGGGCACCTTCGCCGAGGTGATTCTCTTCTTTGTCCTCATCATCATTCAGTTCATCATCTTCATCGTCTACGCGCGCCGCGACAACCCCCTGCGCGGGCTGGAGGTCTCCTTCTGCACGGGCTGGATCAGCGCGCTGCTCGTCGTGAGCGTCACGCACGTCTTCTTCTTCACTGGCCTCTTCGCCTCCGCCAACACACGGGACCGCGAGTACCGCATGGGTGCGCTGCCGTTCTTCCTCGCACTCAACTTCGGTGGCGGCACTGCGGCGGACACGACGGGAGAGGTCGACACTCGCTTCCTGCTGCGCACGTCGTCGTACATCATCTGCGGTGTCCCGCTGGCCCTCAGCATGCTGCTCGGCATCGGCTTCCTCATCAGCCGCATCGTCTCCCTCTACATCTCCACCTTCGTCGCCGCCATCACAGCCGCTTACGTTGTGCACTACTACTCCGACAACCTCTCCAACACCCTCACCGGTGCGCTGATGCGGCTGACGCTGTGGATGTTGACCATCGTGTGGCTATACGTCACCTTCGCCTTTGGCTTCCGCGACTACGACAAGGAGTTCGGCGCCAGTGTCATCGTCTCCTCTATCTTGAACGGCATCTTCGTGATACTCGCGGTGAACTGCCTGCACCAGCCCGGGCACAGCTGGCTGCTGCGCATCAGCTTCGTCATTGTCCTGCTGTACATCTTCTGCTGCTGGATTTGCGTCTTCCCGCTCGTGACGTGGCGCATGGGTCTATTCTGTCTCGCCATCATGGTGCACAACGTCGTGAACATCGTCTTTGCGCCGCGCGCGCTGTCGAACATCCACGGCTCCTTCTTCCTCTCCTCGGCGGTGCTGCTGCTGGGGATCTCGTGCGTGCTGCTTGGGTGGTACGGCACGACGCTGCTGAACACGAAGCCGCAGAGCCTCCCGTCGGGCCCCTCGACTGCCCTCTCGCTGTCCCCGCTGCAGATGTACCACCGCTACCCCGTCTGCACGCTCACGATGGGGGCAGACAACTCCGTGAGCATCGTGGACGTCTCGCTGCTGAACGAGGTGGTGAACGCGCGAACGGAGGACGTGCGGATGGTGGACTTCGACAACTGGTTCGGCACCCGCGGCGTCACCTACGATGGTGTCGTGAGCAACTTTATGGCGGACGGTATTTCGTGGGACATGCATCGCTTTGACATGCCCGCTGCAGCGAACCTGACGGTGCTCGTTTTAAACAACCGCTACGCCATGTCTTCCATCGTGGGCATGATCGGCTGGATCGATGCGATCGCCCTCTCCCCGCTGAGCATCTTCATGCCCTACGACATGATCAACACGATGATCTACATCATCTCCTTCGCCACTCGTCTCGTCCCTTTTGCTGGTACCAGCATCGCACCCGACCTTGGCACCTTCATCAACCAGCAGAAGGCGACACTAAACACCGATGTGTTGCTGACGGCGACGGGCGTGGCTGGCGGCTTTCTCGGTGCTGCCGCGGCCGGCACTGCGACCCAATCCATTGTCTTTGGTTCGCCAGGCTTGATGCAGGTGGCGCGCAAGTTGGAAACGCGTTACGAGCCGTACCACAGCTACGTGTTGTCCATCGGTGCCTACATGGGAGCGCTGAACTACATTGGAGGGCAGGACTCAACCATCTCGCAGCGTATCAAGTGCTCCGGTTCTGCACTGTACTGCATGCGCTCGCAGTTCTTCTCCTCCGCGCTCATCGAGGCGTGCGGTGACGTGCACGGCCGCAAGCACAAAGCCTACTCGTAGCCGTGTGGAGCACGCACACGCGTAGGCGAACGAGTTGCACAACGGGGACGGTTGATCACCTGTTTGTCCTCTCTGTGGAGCGTTTGGGTTGGTCGTCACGACACAGTGCTGATGGGTGTTTGATGGTGATAGTAATGCTGCTGCTGCTGTTTCTTGGTGGGTTTTTTTTCCTCTTTGACCATTTATATATATTATTCTGCAAATGCCGAGCGTTTTTTCTTCTCATTTTTCTTATTGTTCTCCAGTAGCAGCCAGGCCCACGTCTTCTTTTTTTTTCAAAGGATACTGCACGTAATTGATTCTTTTCGTTTTGCATCGTCTACTCAACTACGCATGAGGCTTCCTAGCCTCTGACTATCGCTGGTTTTAATCTCTTCTTTCGTATTTGCACTGTACAATGTTGTGCCCTTTTCTCCCTTGTCTGCCCTTCTGTCTGTTGGTCTACGTAGACTTCGACTCACCAGTTTTCTTTTTTGTACCACTGTAATATATATTGATACACTTCATATTCTGCGCAATGGAAAATAAAAGCAAAATGGTGCCTTTTGTGTGTCTGAGCTCATTTGTCGTGGTGAATCCTCTTCTTCACCGAAGGGTGGTGCCGAACGCCTCACTGCTTATCTTTCAGAACAGACCAGAGATTGGTTATCTGAATTTGCGGCAACAACACACATTTGTGATGTCGAGCTGACTTCCGTTCTTCAAGTCCGTCTGGTGATACCGCCGTCTCATTTCTCTCTTCTTTCCTTTTGCTTTCGATGCTCCCCCGTTCTTCTTGAGGTGTTATTGTAGTTTTGTGTTGAGTCAGGAGAGGTTTTTTCGGACTCTTGCCAGTGCACGACTCTCGACCTCGCTGCAGCATCTACTTAGCGCACGCTCTTTCTCGGGAGGTGCGAGTGGTTCTGCGGCATCTGCCATAGAAGGCTCTCTGAACGACTCACTCAACTTTCCTCTGCTGCAGTAGCTTTGACGACAGACTACTGTCTCCGTTAATTCGCGCGGTGATTGTGTCTTGTGAAACTCGTTGGTTTCTCAAGGGACTTCGGTGTTTTGCATCTTTTCTGTTCCAAAACTCACATTTGTTGGCGTTAGAGTCTGCCTCTCGTTTATACTTTTCTGTGATCTGGGCTTTTTGATTGCTCGCTATCGGAGAACCATATCTGTGCAGTAGAAAAAAAAAGACACTGGTTGTCTTCTCTGTTTTTCTTTCGTTTCCGCCTGCTTGGGCAGCGCTGCTCCTTCTTTTTTTTTTGTTTTACGCATACGCATCACACGTGCACATTCTCTTTTTCTCTTTCGCCCACACCCTCGCCCCTCTCTCTTTTGCACGAACACCATGTCGAATACTCCGGTGCTGCTTGACATCGGCACAGCTGCCTACGCCCACCAGTCAGAGGTTGATGAGGTGAAGCGGCGCATGGGCATCTCCCACAACTACTTCGACTGCTGGATCTACGGCTTCCTCGAGAACAAGAACTTCGACATTGAGGAAGCGGTGTCGAAGCTGCAGCGCCGCGCCGACTTCGAGCGGGAGCAGCTGGCGAACTACAACGTGTCGGACTGGATGATGGAGAACATGCGCAAGGGCATTATTCAGATCATCGGCAACGACAAGGCTGGCCGCGTCACGCTGTACATCACCACCGCGCGTGACAAACCGCAGTCCTCGCGCCGTGAGGAGAGCCGCATGACCTTCGATATGTTTGTGAGCTACGCCACGCGTCTGCGTCCGGAGAGCAAGCGCTGCCAGCTGGCGATGCTCATCAACCAGGACAAGGCGAGCATGATGGGCAACCTGGACATGACCTTCCAAGCCGACATCGCCCTCCGCATCGCGAAGTTCTACCCGGGCTGCGTGGACAAGATGTACATCTGCAAGATGGGCCGCCTGCTCTCTGCCCTGGCCAAGCCGATCTTTTCTCGGCTGCCCGCCATCGTGTCCGACCGCATCATCATCATCTCGGACGGCGACATCAAGGGCGGCAAGCTGCTCGAGTTGTACGACGAGGACGTGCTGCCCATTGCCCTGGGCGGCAAGAACGACTGCGACAGCCAGGAGAACTACGACCGCTTTGCCACGACGATCAGCGGGTACTTTAATCAGCTGAAGGCGGCTGTGCTGCGCGGCGAGGGCGTCAAGGAGTGGGAGCTGAACAACCTCCGCGCCGCCGGCTACATCGAGGAGCTGTCCCGCATGGACGCGCTGAAGCGCAGCATCGTCGACCCGGGCTCCTCGATGCGGGGACCCAACTTGTCCCTGCTCGACCCGTCTCTCTCTCCGCTGGCCCACAACAGCTCCCTCAGCAGCCACAGCTTCTCACCGCGTTCGCCGGGGCAGGTGTACGTCGACATCGACGACGACGCCAACCTCATCACGTGCGACTCCGTCCACACGGAGATGGCGCCGCGACGCAACTCCCACCTGCTGCGGCGCCGCAGCCCCGAGTCGGTGCACGCGGTGCCGCCACGCGACCTCTTCACCGAGTACGTCATGCAGTTCACCACCATCGAGGCGTTCTTCCGGCTGAGCCTCACAGAGATGCACGAGCGGGAGTGGCTGCAGATTGTGCAGTGGGAGCTGCAGGAGCGCCGTGCCCTCTACGGTGACGAGACCGACATTCGCGGCGACAAGCTGCTCGCCGGACTGCCGCCTGCCGTCCTGCTGGTGGCGAAGGGCTTCCTCTGGCTGTGCCTCATGGTGAACTCCTTCTTCTTCTTCATCGGAACCTGCTTCATTGCCCTCCTCGGTGTGCTGATCCTCATCAACATCTTCTTCGCCATGTTCGTGAAGCCCTTCCAAGTCTTCCTCTACGGCGCGGCCTTCATCATAGTAGCCTCGCAGTTCGTCGTCTTCTGCTCCCGCGGCTTCGACGTGGCCCGCAACACTTTCCAGGGCCGCCTCCTCCAGGCTCTGAGGGCCTTTGGTGGGAAGGCGCTGGCGTTCCAGCTCGCCATCAACGTCGGCTGCGTCATCGCCTACTTTGTTCTCTTCTGCGTGATGGCCGTCCGCTACGACGTGCTGACGGGGCTGCAGTTCAGTCTCGCCTACGGCTGGATCGTGGCGGTGTGCCTCATCTTCATCTACCACGTCGTCTTCGCCTTTGGCTTCCGCACGGTCAACCGGCCCTCCTACGCCCACGGCAGCCGGCAGAACAACGCCGAGGCCACGCTGTACCTCTTCATGGAGGTGGAGATGGACGACGAGCACATGGAGGACCGCTGCCCACCCGCCGAGGTGATCTTGCTGACGCTGGTGGGGGTGATGTCGGTGGCGATGGGTATCGCCTGGCTGGCTGGCGGCGGCTTCTTCTTCCTCTGTGCGGTGGTCGTGGTGCAGGCCGTGCTGCTGCTGCTCTCCACCGCCTTCATGTCGGCTCGCAGCGTGAGCTCGTCGTCGGACATCACCGTCTGCGGCGTCTTCTACGCGTCGATGTTCTGGATGGACACCGTCTTCACCATGGCGCAGAACACGTGGTACGACGACTGGGGCGGGTCAATGCTGGCGGTACTCTTCATCATGCTGTTTTTCGTGGTGACGGGCATGGTGAGCGTCTACGGACCGTGGAAAGGGGCGGTGCGGCGGTGGCTGTTCCGCGTGTCGTGGCTGCTGCTGCTGCTGCACCTCATCGGGTGTGTGGTGGGCCTGCTGGTGCTGAACTACCGCACCGGCTTGTTTGTCCTCGCCCTCGCCGTCCACCTGCTGCTGTGCATCGTACGCACGAACGAGGCCTCGAACAACTACGGCGTCTTCATCATGACGGTCTCCTTTACGCTGGTGCTGCTCGCCTGCTGCATCCTCGGGCACTCCAGCACGCGGGAAGTTTACAGCGGGTCGGTGAGCGACTACCTCATCCCGAACTACGCCAACCGCTTTCCCACGGCGAGCGGCAGCAGTAGCAGTGCCTCTGGCCGCACTTCCGTGGATCTACAGGGCTTCCACACGGACATCGCCGCCCTCACTGCGGCCGCCACGTCCACCTCGCAGGTGCTGCCGCCACTGTGCCTGAGCAAGTTCTCGCCGACCCTCGACATCGTCGGCATGTCTCTCATGGCGAAGCTTGGCATGAACGTCGACACGGCGGCGCAGGACGAGGACCTGGCACGCTGGTTCCCCACCTTCAGCCGGGTCGACATGCCCAACGTGACGGAGGATAACGTAATGCATATCTCCACTTTTCGCGAGACGGCGGCGACGGGCAACACGACGGTGATGGTGGTGCGTCCGGGCATGGATGTGCTGTTGCTGATCGAGTCCATGACGATGTGGATCGACATCTACGCCCTGTCCTTCTTCTCCTTCCTGATGCCATCATCATACGTGGATCTGATTCTGCCCTACCTGTCCTTTATCCAAGGCATGGTGCCGCTGCGGTGGGAGCAGTCGGTGGGGACGACCACGCAGATCGTGCAGCGCCTGCTGAGCAACACCGACAAGACGGTGCTGGACGAGTCGTACTTCGTGGTGGGCCACGGCCCGGTCGGCAGCCGCGCAGCCGTCATCGGGCTGCAATCGGGGCTGCCCAACATGCACAGCATCCTTTTCTCCGGCACCCCAATTGCGCTGTCCAAGTTCGATCTGAACCTGTCCGAGGAGCAGATGGCGCAGCACCTCCTGTCGGTGCAGACGATGGAGACGGTCTTCTCGACGTGGTATCTGCGCACGGCGTCCATGCAGTTCATTCCGTGCAGCCTCGGCGGCACCAAGTGCGACCGCATTGACACCACCATACACGAGCTGAATACGCTGTGCCCGGCACCGTGATCATCAAAGAGGAGCGTAGATGTTCTTCTCGTAGCGCGGCGCTGCAGTTTGTTTTCATTCATGATTGTAATTATAATGTCCTTTTGTATATGGAATGAGAGCTGTCTCATTCAGTGTTTTTCTTTCTTTTCTTGTTTTCCACTACCATGACTGTTTCCACCCTAGATCTGGCTTTCTTTTTTCTTTTTCTTGCATTGCTCTTTCAATTCTTTTTTCCATGTAACGAAGCAAACAGCCAGACACGAAGCTCGCAGTTAAGGAGAAAGAAAGAAGAATAATAACCTTGTTCTCTCTTCTCAACCAAACCGTCTCGGCCACGCGCAAGGTAGTGGTTCGTTCGTGAAGGAAGGCCACCGTCACGTTGCATTCACGCGGAGACCTGTTTCGCACGTCCTTCCAGCGATCTTCACGGTTGTGTGGATGACGTGGATCGCCTGTACAGCCCGTCGTCAGCGTCCGTCTGTTCTGCATACTTTTTCTCTTCGTCTTGTTTCTCACTCTTCAACTCCACCACGCACGCGCAACTGCGACAAGCGTCTATACGCTGCAAACTACAGAGAGTCGAGTCATCTCGTTTTTTTTTCACACACAAATACGTGCACGTACACGTGCACACTGCTTTTCCCTGTGCTTGTTCTCTTTTTTTTTCTTCTTCCTTTCACTGCTTAGTGTTTTCATTATTGCCGTTGTACAATGAGCACGGCCACGGCGGGCTCTCCGTGGGCCACCAAGGCGGAGGCCAGCGCACAGCAGGTGCGGCGCTTCTCGCAGTTCCGCGAGGCTCCCTTCGAGGAGCTGCCGCCACTGCCGCCGCTCGTGCGGGCCCACCGCGACGCCGCCCCGCCGCCGCTTGAGTCGACGCCGCTGGCCCGCCCACGCGCGAGTACGGCGGAGGTGGAGCGGCAGCTCAGCGACCCTCTTGCCATTCCCTCCGTCTCCACCTTAAATCGCGAGTTCGACCGCCTCTCGGTTGCCTACGCCGGCATGCGTGACGAGGCCGCGGCGGGGCTGCCCAGCGCAGCCAACACACACTACGCCGGTCGCACCTCGCGGCGCACCTCGGCACCGGTGGTGGCGCGGCCATCCATGCCGCAGCGCAGCCGGCCAGACAGCGGCATGCACGCAGGGCAACCGCCCAACGCGGACGACGGCGTCAGCAGCAGCAACAGTGTCAGCATCCACTTTGACGAGGTGGAGGGTCCTCCAGGCGCTGCGGTGGCGGCCCCGTCGCTGCCCGTACCACGGCGGGCGTCCTTCGACGTGCCGGAGCCGCCGCTGCCGTCGCTGCCGCCCCCGTCGCACGCCTCTACGCCCTTCCGCCGGCGAGACAGCAACGTCCCTGTCGAGAGCAGCGGAGGCAAAGCAAAAGAGTCGCTGCCGTCGCTGCCGGTGGGGGCGCAGCTCTCCGTCATCGCAGATGCACCGCTGCGCGTGGAGTCGCCGGAGGCCAACACAGCGGAACTCGCAGCTGCAGTGCCGCCCACGGCATCGCCGCAGGAGACAGACACCGCCGCCGCAAAGAAGGCTGGTGGTGGTGGGGACGGCGAGGAAGAGGAGGGCACACCTGCTGGAGAGGACAGCAGCACCGCCAGCCCCCCACCTCGAATCCTGCGGAGGAAGAAGAAGGGCGGCGAGACAAGTGCGAGCACCGCCACCTCGCCAACGCCGCACGGCCGCGGCAAAGGCAGAGATGGACGCATCACGGTGGTGGTGCGCAAGCGACCCCTCGCGGCGGAGGAGACCGGCCCCGACTGCGTGCAGGTGAACGGGCCGCACGTCCGCATCGCTGTCACGAAGCAGCGCGTCGACCTCAGCAGCTACGAGGAGAACAGCGACTACACTTTCGACCACGCCTTTGACGCCACGGCGAGCAACGCGGACGTCTACAACATCTCCGTGAAGGAGCTGCTGACGGTGAGCCTGGCGGGCGGCAGTGCGTCGTGCTTCGCCTACGGCCAGACCGGCAGCGGCAAGACCTACACGATGATGGGCACGGACGGCGAGAGCGGGCTGTACCTCCTCGCGGCGGGGGATCTCTTTGGCCGCCTCAGTCCCACCCAGCAGCTCTGCGTCTGCTTCTACGAGATTTACTGCAACTCTCTCTTCGACCTGCTGAACCGGCGACACCCGATCGTGCTGCGCGAGGACGCCAACCGCCGCGTGAACATCTGCGGCGTTGTGTGGCGCACCGTGACGACCGTCGAGGAGCTGTGGCAGCTGGTGCGGGCGGGCATGGAGCAGCGCCGCACCGGCAGCACCAGCGCCAACGAGCACTCCAGCCGCTCCCACGCCATCCTGTCTATCCGCATCAAGGACACCGCCCACCTCGACTTCGAGGGCAGCGTGAACTTCGTCGACCTGGCCGGCAGTGAGCGGGCGGCGGACACGGCGGCCAACGACAAGCTCACGCGACTGGAGGGGGCGGAGATCAACAAGTCTCTGCTGGCGCTGAAGGAGTGCATCCGCGCGCTGGATGAGAAGAAGAAGCACGTGCCGTTCCGCGGCTCGCGCCTGACGGAGGTGCTGCGTGACAGCTTCACCGGAAACAGCAAGACGGTGATGGTCGCCACGGTGTCGCCGAGCTCGCACAACCACGAGCACAGCAACAACACGCTGCGCTACGCCTTCCGCGTCAAGGGGCTGAGCATTGCCTCGGTGGAGCCGAGCAAAGCCCGCAACGCGCCGCGTCCCTTTATTCCGGTGGCGCGGAGCCGGTCGATGTTGGAGGCGGAGGACAAGTCCGGTGCGTCACCGATGCCGCTGCGTCACGCACGGCGAAGAGTCGGTGACGACACCGATGATGAACGCACGAACGGAGGGAGTGGCGAGGGTGGGCGGGCCCGCTCGCCAACAAAACAGCGACAAGACCCGCACAAGCGGCGGCAGAGTCGCCGGAAGACACGCACGAACAGCAGCCCGGGGGACGGCAGCATCGGCGCAGCGCCGACGACGGCGGGTGCGATGCAGGACTTGACGGAGATGATGGAGCTGAACTCCATGGCGGAGCTGCGGGCACGGCGTGCGTCACAGCAGCGCAGGAGCAGCGCGGGCAAGGCCCACCGTGCGTCAAACCGTCCGGACATCTCTTCTCTTTTGCCGAGTCAGCAGTCGGATGATGCCGCACTTTCCACCTCGCAGCGCCGGCAGCAGCGTCGCATCTACAAAGCCCCACCCGCCAATCCCCTGCACCTCAGCAACAGTGCGCGCAGCTCCGTGTCCTCCAGCCACACCAACAACTCTGCTTATTCGTTTCACGGCCACGCGCCGCCGCTGCCGCCCCTCGGCTCTCCTCGGGCGGTGGTGGACGTGGCGGCGTTGGAGCGTCGACTCACCCATCAGATCATGACGCAGCTCCGCCAGGATCTCGGCCGGCAGCTGGAGGACGTTCTCTCCGAGAAGGACGCCACCATTGCGGCGCTGCGGCGGGAGAACGACGCACTGCGCAAAGCGCTTGACAGAGCGCAGCGCGAGACCGGCCGCTCCGCCAGCTCTTCCTCGCGACAGGAGACGGAGGGGCGACGCACGGGCACCACGCCGGCTGTCTTCGACCCGCCCTCGCCGAGCATCCTGCACGAGCAGTCCTCCTCCGGTGCGTCGCTCTCCTCCGCCTCCGACAACGTTGCGTACCGCGTCATTTAGCTGGTTGTGCCAGCTGCTGTTGTTCACTTCGTTTCTTCTTCCTTCCTTCGCTCTTTTCCATAATGGAATCCTCTCAGCTCTTTTTCTTTTTGTATGTGTGTGTATTGGCGACGTGTCATACAATGTGCCGCCTGTAGAGAACAATGACAACCCACCTAGATCCGGGTTAGTGCTTTTCTTTTTTCTTCTTTTCTTCCTTTTCCTTAATGTACATAAACGAACTCCAGCATACACACACAGGAATGACGCAGCTGCTGCTCAAGCACAATGTCAATGCCCTTTTTCTCTTTTTTTCTTGTGCGGAGCAACTTCCTGCCGTCATGTTGTGTTACATGTGTATGCGCATGCCTTTCCCTGTGCGGGACAGTGCCTTCAGTCCTTTTTTTAACTCTTGCAATTGTTGTTTCGCAGTTCAAATCCCAAAGAATTCCGCTTGAGTGGACTGACAGTGAAATTTCTTTTTTTTTCTTTCGAAAAGAGGAACAGCTCTACTTCCTGCATCGTGAATGAAAAGAGAACAAACCGAAGGATCACCAGTGAGGCTCAGTCGCATTGGCCTAGCTACTCGTCAGCGGTAGTCACCGGTTCATCGTGCATCACGAACTCTCCGTTTTTGATCTTTTTTGCTTTCTCCTTCTCTCTCTCTCTCTCTTTTCTTTGCACCTTTTTTTTAAGCCCAATACGCGGTGTCCGTCGACGTTTGTGTCAACTCGACGGGCCCGCCTTCTGTTCTCCAGTAGAGCGACTTCTTAGCGCAACATATTCTCTCTCGTGTCCTTCACACAGAGCCACAATGCGACTTCTCCACAAGTGCGACTTGTTCCGCGTGGTGCAGGACAAGGAGAACCACTTGACGCCGGCGACGCCGTACGGTGCGGCAGTGAGCATCGCCACCACCGTCATCCTGGTCCTGCTCCTCGTCGGGGAGGTGTACGGCTACTTCAGCGGGCACAAGAACTGCCACGTCACCCCGGCTACGTTCAAGAACACGCTCGCAGAGGACGCGCGGAGGCAGGTGGACACCATCCACTACGCCATCACGCTGCCTTTCATCCCGTGCCACCGCGTGCACACCGAGACGATCCGCATGAACATGCTGGACATCGCGGTAACGCAGTCGGCGCGGCTGCAGCGCTACCACATCCCGTACGCGTCGCACAGCTCCAACACGACATCGCGCTACCACGACGGCGAGCTGCCACGGGAGGGCGAGCGCGGCTGCTTCCTCAACGGCACCACGCCGCTCTCCACCACCCCCGCCTCCTTCAACATCATCATCAAGGACTACACGGTGCAGGACAGCCAGAAGCTGCACCCCGACTTTTTCGTGCACGACTTCTACATCGGCAACCGCTACAGCGACTGGGGGATGCCGCAGATCCGCCGGCAGACGCTGCAGCCGCTCTCAGGCTTCAAGGGCGAGTTCAAGATGCCAGTGCCGTACTTCTATCAGTTCTATCTGCAGCTGATCCAAACCACGGTGGACCGGCCAGGCAAGGATGACCGCTTCGGCTACCAGTACACCGCCTACTACTCCCTGCTGCGGTACAACGGGGTGGGCCGCGCACCGGGGCTGTACTTCTCCTACCAGCCCTCGCCCTTCTCCATGGACTGTGAGGTGTCCTACGACACCATCAGCCACTTCACCGTGAACCTTTGCGCCATCGCCGGCGGCGTGTACACCGTGGCTAGCATCGTGGAGGCGGGCTTGGAGTGGCTGGCACGGGAGCGCCGTCGGCGGGAGACTGCGGCGAGCAACAAGCGCAACGCAGAGACCCTCATGAGCGAGTCGACGGAGAAGCAGTAATGGTGATGGTGCTTGCCGCGGGTGGTCTTGTGCTGCTCTGGCTTCTCCCATTGGACTCTGAAGGTGCAAATGATTTTTCTCTCTCTCTGATGGTAGCTGCTCTCGCCTTGCTTTTGAAGTCGTGCTCGTGCGCCGCTGTGTAATCACGGCTTCTAAAAGACCATGTGTATAGGATACTTGAGTTCTACAAGAGAAAAAAGAGTATATTGTAGGAACGTAAAACAAGTTGTTTTCAAGCCTTTGCTCATCAAATGAAGTTCAGTCAGCGGACATGCTTGTTCCTTTTCACTCTCACGGCAACAGCTCTGGGGGTTTACAACGGATGCTGCCAATGCAAAGAACACGGAAAAAAAAGTTTGCCTCTTTCTGTTTCTGTTCTGCTGCTTGGGTAGTCGAGAAAGGCGTTTTTTACAGCTCCATCGCGTCTCCCATTCTTCCCTGTCCTTTCCGTGGCTCCTGGTTTATTTCCTTTTTGCTTCCGCGTGTGTTTCTCCTTCTCCTCCTCCTTGCAGCCATTTGTGCACTCACGCACCACACACACCGTGCGCATACTGAAGCAGAGGTGTGCTTCTGGTGCTCCTCCGCTGTCTCTTTCTCCCCCCTCCTCCCTCTCGTTAGCAATGGACGTGGACTTTAACTTGGCCAAGACTCTCAAGGCACAGCTGACACGCGAGCGCTGCGAGGAGCTGGACCTCGACGGGTACACCGTGCTGGACCAGCAGCCCTTCCCCGATGCCGTCGCGAAGCAGTTTTTGTACGAGATAAAGCGCTGCTTCCACGAGATCGATGGTGGCAAGACGCAAAACGAGGTCGAGTTCGTGACGGCGGATGGCCCGGTGAAGCTGGCGAAGCCGCACATCTACGAGTGTGATCTGTACAACGAGCGCATTCGCGCGCAGCTCCCGCTCTTCAACTCCCTCTTCGAGGGTCAGCTGGGGGAGCTGGTGGAGCTGCTGCGGGACAAGGTGGACTGCTGCGAGGACCTGCAGCCGTGCGACGGCGCCGACCTCGCCGCCCGCTCCGTCACGCTGAAGCTGCAGATGAACGAGGGCGGGGCCTTCCCGTGGCACTACGACAATCCCGGGAAGCCCAACAAGCGCCGCCTCACCATGGCGGTGTACCTTACCGAGGACTGGACGCCGGAGATGGCCGGAGAGCTGCAGCTGATGCCTTTTCTGGGGCCCTGCGTCACGGTGCCGCCCAAGTTCTGCACCGTCGCCTTCTTCAAGTCCGACACCACGCTGCACCGCGTGCGGCCCATCGTGTCGGCCGTGGGCAAGACACGCTACTGCTTTACCATCTGGTTCGATGGAGCGTTGACCAACAGCGACGACGACCTCTTCCTCAAGGTGCACCACCTGGAGGAGGGGGCCATCCCGTTCCTGCGGCGCAGCGCCGTGCAGCGCACCCTTTCCCGTGCGGTGTACGAGAAGGAGTACGAAGCATCGCTGGCGGACTGCTTCGGCGCGGACACGCCGGCGCTGAAGGTGAGCCTGCGGGAGCACCACGCCCACCTGCAGCAGCTGCTCAAGTACGAGAAGGTGCGCAACTTCCTGGAGGTGCTGCGGGACTACCGCGAAGACCTCCGCCAAGAGTAGGCACAGAGGGGTGGTGTTGGTCGATGGACCTGCAGCTGGTTCTTTCTGTGTACCTCCCGTGCATTTCAAGCATAGATGTATTCTGAGTCTCAGTTGATATGCTGCATGTCCATCGTCGTGTTCATACGAGCAGAAAGGATAATGCCCGTTTTCTTTTTTTTTTCTTGTTTTCACTTCTTTTTCTCTTTGCCGCTGCTTTGTTTTACGCTTACAAGGGTGGTGAAAAGAAGCTTCAGCTGGAACACATTTCACGGAAGCACCTTTTCACTTTCCAATTACCACGCCTTGTTCTCCTCCTTTTTCTTGTTGTCGCTTGTCGATGGCTTGTCGTGTATACTAGCGACGCCACTGTTTAATTGACACTTTTTGTCTTAGGTCTTCTTGTATCTTAGCTCTTCTTCCCTTTTTTCTTTTTCTTTTGAAGCAGCGAACACCTTAACTTTTGATAAAAGTGAGTAACAGTATGAACTTGTTTGATAAGAAAAAGGAAAAACGTTAAAAACCAGCTGTGCATCAGTTTCATTAGCTGCTCTCTTTGATCCCGGAACTAGTGAAGCTGCTTTTCCGGTCTGTTCTTTGTAATCGGCGTTACGATAGCGCCCAACGGCTTTGCACGCTTTTCACCGCACACAGAACTCTCTTTTATACACAAACGGCGTTCTCCAGTTTCGCTCACTGGCCCGGAAGCCACATCATCTCCCCTCCGCCCCTCTCCTCGTTGATGGCTTTTTTGCATCCTTCATCGCTGTAGAAACGACGACGGAGGTAGAAGCTTAGTTGTTGCTTGCAAATCTGCTTCACAGTGTTTCCCCTTTATACGTCAGTGTTCTCTTTTACAACGCTCTTCTAGAATAAAAAAGACAAGATGCGCACCAGCAGCTTCCTCCGCTGTGCCAATCTGCGCACACTCGGGCTTGACAGCACCCGCCGGCACACCTCAGCGGAGATCAAGGCGGCGTTTGTGGAGAAAGCCAAGTCCACTCACCCAGACACCGGTGGTGATGCAGCCAACTTCCGGAAGCTGAAGGATGCGTACGATGTGCTGCGTGGAAACAGCGTCAACAGCGGCGATGCAGGCAGCTCCGAAGGCTATCCGTCGTACGCGGGCTTTCACGGAGGTGGTGCCGCAGCTGCCCACGCGCAGCAACAGCATCAACCACAGCCAGATCGCTCGCACATGTACACGGAGCGTTACAATGACGGCGACGGCAAGCCGCAGTCAGACAGGGCCACGTGGGACTACGGCTCCGGCACGCGGTACGCCAACAACTCCACGCGGAGCTTCTACCGCCCTTACACGTCCAACTACCACGACCCCAGTGCGACGGGCTTCACACGGGCAGAGGTGGCGCGGGCGGAGCTGGCGATGCGGCTGCATGTCCTGAAGCGTCTTCTGTGGAACTGCCTCCTCTACGGCAGTCTGCTGTACTTGCTGTACAAGTACGTACATCACCGTGAAAAGCCGCTCACGACGGACTATGCGATTGGGTTGGATGAACAGGAGGAGGAGCGCCGTACGCGGGAGCTGCGGCAGATGCAGCCTCAGCTGCAGGCGGACTGGAGTGACGCAAAGAAGGCGCGCTGTCTCGAGGAGTGGAACAATCGCATTCGTGATCGCGAGCGCGTGGCGAGGTCGAATTACAATGTACCGAATGTGGAGGTGCGGGCATATCAGCCGTGGAGCGCGGTCTCTGAATTGAACGCCGTGCCTGTGAACAGTGCACGAGCTGCATCTGTCGCTTTCCCATCAACAGACACATACTGCGACATGGCAGACGAGGATGTCGATCTTGACTAGTAGCTGCTGTTTTTCTTTTTCTTTTTTGGTAGTTTCTATGACGTGTGTTACGACACACACACTTTTTTAGTTTTTGCCTTGTGCTTTCCTTTCCGATCACATATGCAGTGCTCTCTTCTCTCTTTCTATTTGCTTCCGTTTAACGACTGCTCTAAAAAAAAAAAAAAGAATCCAAGAAAGAAGAACGAGTCAGCTCAGTTCCGTCGTTTTGCTTGCATAAAGCAGCAGCAGAGTGTGAAGAGACGTACTCTTTGTTCTTGAGATGAAAGGTCCTGAAGAGGAGAACAAGGAAGCGCAGCTGCTTCCATGGTGCAAGCCGGTTTTGAGAAGTACCTGGTGATGCAGTGAATAGCATGAAGCGCGAAGGAAAAGGGGGACCAGCTTTGTGTTGTTGTCAGTGCTGTTAATGTCTTTTTGCTTTCCTCCTTATTTGCCCTTTCGTGCTTCTTGGAGGCCTTCTTTCGTACTCCGAGCGCCTTGCGTAGAGTTTTCAAACGCAGCGCGCCGTTCACGCATTGACGGTGACAGCACCCACCCACACACACATACACACACACGCCATGTTGTGTCACACCCGCCGCTTTCTGTGCCGCGTGTCGGTGCAAAACTACAAGACCAGAATCACCGCGGACACACGCAGGGCCATCGCTGGACTGGATGGGGACGTCTTCGGCTTCACTCGCGCCGAGTGCTGCGGGCCGGTGCCGGAGAAGCTGTCCGGCAGCTTTCAAGTCACCGACCACGTCGTCCTCAACACCGCCCTGCCACCGACGGAGTGGGCGAAGCGGACGCAGAACGTCCCGGTGTACAAAGCGCTCGAGCAGAGGTTGAAGGAGGAGCTGCCGTCCGCGAACCTCGCCGTGTGCCACGCGGTGGACTACCCCGCGAATACCGTCTTCCGCTTTCAGTTGGATGAAGCAAGTAAGGGGCGGTGTTGGCAATACGCCATACAGGAGGAGAGTGTGAAGGCGCTGCCGTGGTCAGTGGCCGGTGCGCAGCCGGTGGACGTCACGTCGCACTACTTCATCTTCATCTGCTCCCATAAGTCCCGCGACGCACGCTGCGGCTACTGTGGCCCGGTGCTGGTGGATATCCTCTCGCAGGAGATAAAGCGTGCCTTCCCCGAGACGCCGAGCAGCGTTCACGTCATCCCGTGCTCGCACTTTGGCGGACACGTGTACGCCGGCAACGTTCTCGTCTACAGCAAACACGGCGGCGTCTGCTTCGGCTGCGTGACGCCGAGCGACGCGGAGGCGCTTATGGGCTTCATCCGGCAGGATGACGGTGTCGTGCCGGAGATATTGGCGGACCGTGTGCGAGGTCGCATGGCACCTGGTGCAGCTGGCGCTTCTACATCCAAGGCCAAACACTAGCAGAGACGCACCAATGAGAAAGAGAGATGCGCTTGTTTGTTTTTCTTCGCTTCTTCACATTTATTGTTTCTCTTTCGAGGGCCATGGGAGGGAGAGCACCGAGTTGTCGAAGCTGCGTCTACCCGACTGAAGACATCGCTGTCTTGTCCTCGCTTCCTCCCTCTCCCTATTTCCTACTACGATGAGTACTGTTGTAGCTATCACTTACTTCATCACAATTCACTAGCTTTCCTTACCGTTATGGGATATGCGCTTCTTTTTAACCTCGAAATGCTGCTCCTTATGCAACGGCAGCAGACCACCGTCTATCGCTATCTGAGATACGTCTCATCGCATATCCTATGTTCACCGTTAAAAAAAAAAAAATAGAAAACGCCGTTGGCCCACTTATTGTCCTTTTCTGCGTCAATCCTCGATTGTCGCTGCTTGCTATCCTGTAGCCCAAATCAGAAAAGAGAGAAAACACCGTCGCTTTCTCGTTTCATAGAGACAGGGAAAAGATGTTGCTGGGCATGCATACCATCTCCAAATAGAGCTTTTAACTGGCTTCTTTTCTCGAAAAGAGAAAGGCAGAAGGGGGCACTTGCGCGAGCTTTATCGAACGTTTGCATAGAAGCTGTCACCGAGATCTGATTTTTTTTGTTGGTTGCTTTTTTGCTGTTGCAAAGGAGAAGAGAATCTCGAGCTCTTTAAGAGAAGTGCAGGAATCGCTGAGAACCAGCTTTTACAGCTGTTCATGCGATGGGTACGGGATACTCTCTTGCAAAGCTGCTTCTCTTAGAAAAAGAAAAAACCGGGTAGCTAGCCTCATTTCTGATTCTCTCACTTCCTCTTTTTCATGGCCTTGTTGAATATGATTATGCATACTCACGCCAACACACACACACACACACACACACACACACACACACACACACACGCA
>AUXI01000449.1:0-19768 GCA_000482105.1 Crithidia acanthocephali | reverse complement strand
TGCTTCCTCTCCATCTTTGGCTTTCATCGTCTCTCCTCCTATACGCAGATACGTCTTTAAAATACACTACCTCTCTTCTTCTTTCTCCATTAAGCTAATGAACCTGTGTTGTCTTTTTGCGCTCTCCTTCTCCTCACCCTTTGCCCCTCATCGCAGCCTCCCTCTATGATGATCAACGATACGCTTAGGACACCTTTAGATAATCTGTGCGCCGTCGTGTGCACGGACGAAGTGAAAACAAACTCGATCAATAGTCTCGATTCAACTGATGGGTAGGCGAGGGGGAAGCCAAGTGTGCAGTGATAATGTGGAGAAACGAGGATCACATTTCCAAGCAAATAGGTTCGATTCCATACCTACGCCGCTAAGTGCAGTGATCTGAGATGGTTGTTTTTTTGTGCTCGTGAGTGTTTGTGTGATGGGATGGATCTGTGCGAGTTGTCTGACTCGTCGTGACGAAAGACAATCGACTAGGAAAAGATGAGATGTAGCGGTTATTGCGTATCGAAACGCCGTGGTTGTGGTTGTGCCGCGTGTTGTACTGTGTGCTTGCATGAGTCGCGCCGTCTCCCTCTATGATGATCAACGATACGCTTAGGACACCTTTAGATGATCTGTGCACCGTCGTGTGCACGGACCAAGTGAAAACAAACTCGATCAATAGTCTCGATTCAACTGATGGGTAGATGAGTGACGCATATGGCTTTTTCGGTGCTTTTTCCTTTTTTTCCTGTAAAGGTACAGTCAACGATCCTGGTGTTGATACACCTTTATCTTTACTAATTAACTGATGTTCCTTTTTTTCTTTCGCATTCCGCCGTCATCACATGCTTTTGACAGCGTACAGTCGAGATGACAGCACATACACAAAAAAAAAACCTGCGTGCAAGAGTACAAAACAAGCTCAACTGCTTTGGGAGGGTGACAGTCAAATGTATTGTAGCTGTTCCAACGGACTTTCAACTGTCTATACTTTCTTTCCCTTTTTTGTTGTCCCAATGATTGTTTTCTGTTTGTCTGTATTCAAGCGGAAGACAGGCGCGCTCTTCGTCTGTTGAACAGCAACCATTGTTCCCTTCGTCGCTTCCTCTTCCTCTTCCTCTCCCTCTTCTTTCGACCTCGCTCACCACCGTGCAACGCAATGCACCCCCGCACACTTTGAAGGAACTTTCTCAAACAAGCAAACAAAAGGTTGTCTCTTCTGCCTACACACAAGACGTTCATCATCGAAAAAAAAAAGGCAAAGAGAGAACGAAACGGTATTGTAGGTTTGCCATGAGCACCGTTCAGGAGCTTCAGGCACAGCTGGATGCGCTGCGGCTGCAGCACGTCAACGAGATCAAGGCTGCTCAGGCAACTCTGTCAAAGCTGCAGGAGGATTTGAACTACATGCAGGCAGACACGGACGACCTCGAGAAGGAGGAAGCGGCGCTTCACAGGCAGTTCGGTCAAGGGAAAAACACGGACGCAGGCTCTGAAGAGAGCCCATACAAGAACATCCTAGTGCAGGGCTTGCGAGGACTAGTGGACTGCGACGACAGCAAATGCAGCAACGCGTAAAAAAAAAAATAGGTGCTGTAGAGATAGTCTGGTTTTCTTTTCTCGTATCCCTTCGGAGCGCTTCCTCTCATCTGCTTTCCTTTCTCGTGCTGTTGGAAGTGACCGTTGTTTGTGTTTCGTGCTCCATCACGCTCGTCCGCTGCTTTGTTACTTCAGGCGTCACGAAAAAGTGAAAACACAGAATTTCGAAACACAGCTCATCGTATTGCGATGCCGCTGCAGACTCGAATGATATAATTTTGAACTGCGCAGCAAACAGGGATCTTTTCAATTCAAAAAGAGGGCACTATAAAACATCCTTTTCCCCCTTTGACTCGCATCTACGCGCGTACTGCATCTGCTGTAAGAGGTGTAGCATTGGGAAGAAACCTCTTTTGAACTATTGAAAATGGACTTTTTCCCTTTTATCATCGCATACTCCCTATAAGCATGTCTCTCTATTTTCTCTCCAATCCTTCGCTTCCACTTTTGTCTTCAACTCAAACTGCTTGACGCTGTGTTTGCGCCGCTTCAGAAGCAGTAGTGGTTCAGAGAAAAAAAAGCACAATAACCATCTCTTTCGAGATTTAGGTTTTTTTTCTCTTCACAAACTCATCGTTGTTGGTTCTCTTCTTCCTTTTTTCACTCCTCGAGCGTTCACCTGTCGTTGCGCAGTTGCAGACGTGGAGGAACGCGGAATACAGACAGAAGAGCACACACTATAGATTCCAAAGTAACGGGATGGGAAACGGTCCTTCCGTGCAGGAGCACCTGCAGAGGTGGGAGAGCGCGCTCGGTGAGCTGGAGCAGCTCTCCAACGCCAACCGCCGCCTCATCGATCACGACCGCATCTACGGCAGTGGCGCGGTGCCGAACAACGATTTGACGAAAAACGGCGATGACGAGGGCGCCTCCGACCGGGGTGGCGGCGGTGGTGGCGGCAACGGCGCCAGCGGCGCTCGCCGGCCGTCGTCGCTCGTCTCCTTCAACCCCACGACGACGGCAGGACCACCAGAGAGTGGCATGGGCGTGAGCATCGGCAGCATCCACCGCCAGCAGCGCGGCGGTGCGGCCGGCACGCCAAGCGGCGAGAACCGCACCGGCTTCGGCTTTGTCGGCTATAACGGAGCCCCTGGCGCGACAGGGGCGGCGGCCAGCCTCAACGGCATGAACGGCGCCGCCACGTCTGCCGGGCAGTCGGCGAACGACGCGACGAATCGCAGCGTCGGCTCCACCTCGGCTGGGCAGCAGCAGCCAAAGCACTCCCGACAGCAGGTGCTGGAGATTCGCAAAGCACGCATGAATCTCTTCCGCAGCTACGAGGTCGAGAACCCCGACTCGCTGGATGACCTGATGCAGTGCAACCACTTTGGCGCCGCTGCCGCCGGGCTGTCGTACCTCCTCGGTGGTGACAAGGACTGCAAGGATCGCCGGCGCCGCGTCACGTTGGAGGACATCTTCTTTGCGACGCAGCTGCCGCTGCACATGCTGCACTCCGGGCCCCCGCACCTGCCTATCATGGCGGATATTATCCGCGACTTCCTCGACGTGGATAACCGCTTCAAGGGCGACTACAGCCTCGAGGAGCTGCACCTCGACGTGTCACCGACGATGGGTCAGGTGGAGCTGGGTCCCAACGAGGTCGGCGACCGCCAGACCCGCATGCAGCTGCCGGAATTCCAGCGCCTCATCACACAGGACTGCGAGGAGGAGACGCAGGCGATCCGCATTGTCAACTACGACCCCTACGTCCTCGAGCAGGCGATGCTGGTGGACGCGTACGAGGACGAGGATGAGTTGAACTCCCCGCTGGCCACCTCTGTGCTGGGGCCAAATCCGCACCACCTCGAGCGGCAGTACTCCCCACGCAACGACGGCGCCTACGCCGTCATCGTCGACGTGCGCAACGCGGTGCAACTGATGGTGACCATCGCCGAAGGTGTCGTCAACGACACCTTGCACGTGAAGCTGAAGGAAGTGCCGGCGGCGTCGCTCTTCAAGGCGATGATGATCGCCGAGGAAGGCCACCGCGCGCGCGGCTTCATTCGAGTCTTCAAGAAGGAGATCAACCCCGAGTTCACGACCGACGAGATCAAGATGTTCTGGACGCCGGAGCTGTCCAGCGGCAAGGTGCTCGGCACAACGCAGATGGGCACGCAGTCGATGGCCATCTCCCATCACATCAGCCCCCACATCGTGGCCGTCGCGTGGGCGATGCACCTGCTCGGTGGGGTCCGCCCAGGCACCCACGGCTACGGCAACGGCCTCCCCGTGTCCGACATTATCCGCATCATGAAGCTGCCGGCGGAGGTCTTTTTAGATGGCGTGCTGCCGCTGGAGCAGGTGTACGAGTACGCCGCGGACTACCTGAAGCGCTCGAAGCGGGAGATGGAGGTGCACTTGTACCCGGTGCTGACGAAGATCTCGCGCGAGGACGCGGTGCCGACCATCTCCGTCTTCGACCTCGAGTCCATCCTGATCGACGTGAAGGACGCGAACAGCGACCCCGAGGCGCCGGAGCATGTGATGGTGATCATGTACAACGCCTGCGTGGCGCACAACGTGCTCTACATCGTCGACGAGCCGCAGTGGTGCGTCTTGTCCGGCTACGACCAGGAGACGCAGACGGCAGTGCTCATCGACGCTCACCCGAAGACCTTCTCCCGCACCTGGTCCTGCCCGCTGGACCGCCTGCACAAGTCCATGACGGGCAACGGCTACCTCGTCTTCTCCAAGAGCACCGGCGGTGAGGTGGCCGTGCCGCGCCGCGTCGGGGCACCGAAGACGCTGGCGCCGATGGTGGAGAACCGTCTGGAGCTCGTGGAGCGTCAGCACGAGTTGGGCGGGGCGTGGGCAAAGCCGTCGCAGGCGCAGGCGCTGCTGCCCCAGGCGTTCACCTTCCCGTCGCTGCCGGTGATGCCGACGATGGTGGCGATGACGTGCACCCGCCTCGGCGTCGTGACCACCTTTGATGATGTGGTGCAGCGCCTGCCCTTCGAGATCTCCGCCCTCGTCATCCGCTCGCACACCCTCGAGTCGCTGCACGTGTGCCTGACGCAGTACCTGCAGGTGGCCGGCTTGCTGGAGAACATGGAGGTGACGGCCTACCACGGCGAGAGCAACGCCGACGGCACCCTCAAGATCCAGCTGCCGCAGCTCGAGCAGCTCATCCAATCCTCCCTGGACGGGAGTCACGTGCTGCTCCTGCACTTCGACCCGAGCCGTCTGCTGGTCAACGGAGCCCTGCACCCCTTTGGCAGTCTCGGCATGGTGGTCGGCTACGACGAGGAGCTGGGGAGCGTGCGGGTGATCGACACGAACCCGAACAGCTTTCTGCGAGAGTGGTCCGCGCCACTGCTGGAGGTGTACGAATCCGTGCAGGATAACGAGGCCACCCGCAAGCACCGCACCCGCGGCGTGCTCCTCGTCTCGCGCGTGGCCGAAGGCTCGAAGGAGCACGTCTTCGCGGACGACAAGGAGCGCCACTTCCGGCTGGAGCTGCTGCCCGTGCAGAACGTCTTCCACGTGAGTCCGAGCCCGCACTTCCAGTGCCTGTCCTTCGCCTTTTCGCAGATGGGCTACTTCTTCAGCCCCGAGGAGATCTTCTACGAGGCGTACCTCAAGACGATGGACGACCAGCGCCGCCGCGGCAGCCAGGCCTTCGCCTGGCGTGATGTCGAGGTGTCGCTGTCCGTCATCAACAAGAAGATCGACGCCTCCTTCATGGGTGAGGTGTGCCGCAAGTTCCTCGAGTCGCGCAGCCCGCGCCAGACCGGCATCTCCACCTGCGTCACCGTGCAGGTGCTCGACGACGTCGACGTGGACGAGGAGCTGGACGAACTGCTGGAGAAGTCGTCCCAGTCCACCGAGACCGTCCTGCTGGTGAACTACGATGTCCTGCGCACCCACCAAATACCAAACCTCGGCCGCAGCGTGGCGCTGGTGAAGGGCTACAACAAGGAGAAGCAGCTCGTCGAGCTGTGGGATGCCGAGTACGCCGTCTTTGGTCTCTCCTTCGTCGTGACGAAGCAGAAGTTGATCGAGATGGGCGATTTGGAAAACGTCGGGAACAGCCCGTACGGACTGGTGCAGTTCACCCGCACCTCCGGCGGCGGTGCAGGAAAGAAGAAGCTTGGTCTCATGTCTGCCCCGTCGTCGTTGGAGGAGGAGGCGGAGCAGGACGCGGCAGCCGACAGCGCGAACGGTCGCCGCCAGCGGCCGTCGACGACCACCTTCGTACCAAACGGCGAGGGTGGCAGCGGCGAGGCGGTGCCAAAGTGAAGCAACGCAGCTGGAGAGGCGTGGTGAGAACAGATGAAACGGACGAAGGTGGATGCAAGCATTAAGAAGAGAAACGGCGCCTCGGCCTAGTCTGTTCGTTGCACACACACACACACTCCTCCTGACAGTTGCGCGTACCCCTGATGCGTAAGTACCCCGTGTCAGTTGAAGGCACGAGGTGACCTTTTCAATTGAGATCATAGTTTTGCCCTTGTACTGTAATTGTTTTCCTCACGTGTTTTTTTGCGTTTCTTTTTCTTCTTCTTCAGTTCGCTGTCTTTTTTGGTCGCAAAATGTGCACTAGACGTCTTTTTTTTGCGTTTGAGAAGAAGCTTGTTGCGCTACGCACACTCGTCATTAGTGTGGCTCTCTTTTTGTGTGTGAACGTGTGAGCTTGCTTAAGCTTCATCGGTGTGTGTGTATGTGTGTGTGCGTGTGTGTGTTTTAGGTTTCCAGTTTCCCACACAGTTGACACTTCTGTTGGCATACAGCAACACTTTATCACTGTGCTGTTGTCGCATTTTCTTCGATCGTACTGAGGTGCTCTCTGTCCTTCCCATTGCGGCAAACGCCGCCTCAGAAATTCTTTTTCGTTATCTTTCTCGATGTACCAACTTGTTGATCTTTTTTGTTTGTCTGTTTGTTTATTTTCTGGTGCACGTGTGTGTGTGTGTCTGCGTCGGTTGTGTTGCAAAGGATATTGTCGTTTCTGTACAATCCTCTATGTTATCCACATGGCTCTCATTTTCTATATCCTTTTTTTTTTTTTGACTGCCGCTCATGGATCGAGATGCGCTAGAATTCTATGGTGAGCTGTCACACAGATGATGAGCTGATTGAACCACTTTAGTGAACGGCTCTGATGTGTCCATGTGTGTGTGTGTGTATAGAACTCAAAAAAAAAAAGGTGACTCTATCTCAAGTACAAAATGTATCACCAGTGCCATCCGTTGCGTGTGTGTGTTTGTGTTTACGCCGCTGGAGTGTACACATAAAGGCCTTCTTCTGGTAGCACTCTTGTTTTTACGGAAGGCGTCATGCCTGTCTGTTGTATCTGGGCTGTTGGATGCAGCTACTGTGGCTCACCCCGTGTGTGTGTCCCGTGAGACGTACCGTATGCGGTGGACCTGCTGGAATGCAAATTGTAGAATTGCCCATAGCGTGCAGCACTCCATCTCTAAGTTTTTTTTTGGGGGGGTGGGGGAGGTGGAGTACTCCAGTGTAGCAGCATTCAGATAGTTTCTTGCGTCAACATCCCTTTTTCTTCCTCCTCGTTTTCCTCTCTTCTCTTCTCTTCTCACTCTGACAGTCAGAAACGGCCCTCATCACTGTCCTCCTCTTTTCGCTTATAGACTAGAGGAAGCAACCCTTTGCAAACACTCGTACACCGTTTCTTGTGTGTGATTGTTGTCTGTTGTGTTTCAGTTTTTCTTTTCTTTCTTTTTTCCAAACTTTTTGTTGAGTGTTTCCATGAACGTCGATCGCGCCAGCAATCCCGTCGACGCCGCTGGCGAGGACGACACCGTTGCGGAGCAGCAGAACATGTCCCTCCTCATGAAGCTCCAAGAACTCTACTGCAAGTCGGTGCTGTACGAGCAGCTGGAGTGTGCAATGGGCCACCCGGCCACCCAGGAGGAGAGCGACGGCTACCTGGACGACGTAGAAGGGCTGGTGGACCTCTTCTGGGAGGAGAAAGCCGCCGCGGCGGCAAAGCAGCCGCTGAAGGGGGACGAGAGCGCTGAAGCGGCGGCGCAGCGTGAGAAGGCGGTCGAGCAACACATCTTAGCCTCCCTCTCCGCTGCCATTAACGGCGGTGGTGCGGACGGAGACGACGAACAGCAGGACAAGGCGGAGCCGGTCGAGGCAGAGATCCCGATGGCCAGCATCGAGCAGCTCTACCACACCCTGCACGACTGCCTCTCCACCGAGACCATCGCCACTGGCCTCGCCGTCGGCTCCCTCCTCCTCGCCGAGGACGCAAAGCGCAGTGCCGAGGAGGCGGCCCGTCTCGCCCAGCAGCAGCGGCCGCGCCACGACGGCGTCGACCTCGCCAGCATGTCCACCTCCACCGCAGAGCGCAAGAACGCGATGAAGGTGTCGCCGGAGGAGATGTTCCGCTTGGCCCAGCACGTCCGTAGCGGCCTGGCGGACGAGGCCGACCTGCTGAAGCTGAAGGCGGAGGACACGAGCGAGGAGGGCGGCGCAGATGTGGAGCTGAACGACACGGAGCCGCGCTTTCTGCGCAACCTGGGCTTCTCCTCCACCCTGCACCGCCGCATCAACTACCGCGCGCTCCTCCCTTCGCAGATGCTGCAGAACGCGAACTCGCCGCAGCACCGTCAGGCCATCCTCGACCGCCTCGCGCAGCGGCAGCAAGGCGACCCGTCGAAGCTGACGAGCATGGAGCGGACGGCGCAGATGCAGGAGAAGATCAACATGGAGCGCCGCGTCATCGCACGCAGAGCGCAGCGCCAGCAGCAGCAGGGAAACGACAACGACGACAACGATGGCGCTGCGGCGGCGGACGGAGGCAGAGGACGCAGCGGGGCCGCCGGTGCCACCGCCGCCGCCGTCAACAGTGAGGAGTTCGCGGCACACCCAACCTTGTTGCACTCGGAGCTGGATGCGCCAGCGGAAGAAGGCGGTTTCCGTCCGCAGGACCTGCCGAGTAAGCTGCCACCGTGGATGAAGCACAGCTTTGGCCGCAAGCCGCGCTTTGGCCTGCCGGAGACCACTCAATCGATCCAGGAGCAGCGCGCCTCCCTCCCCATCTACGCCAAGCGCGATGCTCTGATGAAGTTCGTCGACTCCCACCGCGTGACGGTGTTGGTGGGTGAGACAGGTAGCGGCAAAACGACGCAGATCCCGCAGTACCTGGTGGAGCACGGCTACGCAGATCGCGGCATCGTCGCGTGCACGCAGCCGCGCCGTGTGGCCGCCGAGACGCTGGCGATGCGTGTTGCGGAGGAGTACGGCTGCCGCCTTGGCGAGGAAGTCGGCTACACCGTCCGTTTCCGCGACGTCACGTCCTCGCTGACGAAGATCAAGTACATGACGGACGGTATGCTGCTCCGCGAGGCACTGCTCGACGACAGCTTCCAACGCTACAGCGTCATTATCCTCGACGAAGCGCACGAGAGGTCCATCAACACCGACCTCCTCTTCGCCATCGTTCGCCAGGCGCTGCGCAAGCACGAGGGGCTGAAGGTGATGATCACCTCTGCGACGCTGGACACCGACAAGTTCTGCGCCTACTTCGGCGCGGAGGAGCCGTTTCGCATTGAGGGCCGCACCTTTCCCGTTGAGACGTATTACCTGACGGACCCCACAAACGACTACGTGCGGGCTGCGCTGCAGACGGTGATGATGATCCACCTGCAGGAGCCACCCGGCGACGTCCTCGTGTTCTTCACTGGGCAGGAGGAGATCGAGCTGGGCGGCGAGCAGCTCTTCCGCTGGATGGAGATGTTGCGCCAGCAGGTGACCACCCCGCTGCCGGACCTCATGGTGCTGCCGCTGACCGCGACGATGCCGCAGGAGGTGCAGTCGAAGGTGTTTGAGGCGACCCCGCCGGGGTGCCGCAAGGTCGTGCTCGCCACCAACGTCGCCGAGACGTCCATCACGATCACCAACCTCTACTACGTCGTGGACAGCGGCTACTGCAAGCAGAACATCTTCGACGCGAAGCACGGCATCGACCAGCTGAAGGTGGTGCCGATTTCGCAGGCGCAGGCGAAGCAGCGGTCCGGCCGCGCCGGGCGTATCGGCCCCGGCAAGTGCTACCGCATGTACACGGAGCAGCAGTTCACAGAGGAAATGGTGCCGGAGACGGTGCCGGACATCATGCGCACCAGCCTCTTCCACGTCACCCTGCAGCTCAAGGCGATGGGGCTGGACCTGCTCAACCTGGAGTTGATGGACTGCCCGCCGAAGGAGGTCATCGTATCAGCGCTGGAGAAGTTGCGCTACCTCGAGGCTCTGGATGATGAAGGCTTGCTCACCCCGCTCGGCAGCCGCATGGCGCAGTTGTCCATCGACCCGTCGCAGAGCAAGACGCTGCTCACGGCGGTCGACTTCGGCTGCAGTGAGCCGGTGCTGACGATTGTGTCGATGCTGGCGGTGCAGAAGCGCGGCGTTTTCTACCGCCCACGCGACCAGCAGGAGGCGGCTGACGCGGCGCGGCGTCAGTTTATGCAGCCCGAGGGCGATCAGCTCACCCTGATGGCGGTCTATGACGCGTGGGTGGAGAACGGCATGTCGGAGGAGTGGAGCAAGCGCAACTTCCTCAAGCACCGCATGCTGGTCGAGGCGCGTGACACACGTGACCAGCTGAAGGACATGCTGGGTCGCCGCAACCAGCACATCTCACACGAGAATGACACGAACCTGGACCAGGTGCGCAAGGCGATCACCGCTGGCTACTTCTTTCACGCCGCACGCCGCGTCGACTCGCACACGCGCTCCTACGTTACCCTGTCGGACCGCCGTGAGGTCTACGTGCACCCCTCCTCCGTGCTCATCGACGACCCACCCAAGTACGTCCTCTACGACGACCTGCGGATGACGAAGCGGGAGTACATGACCGAGCTGCTCGCGATCGAGCCGAAGTGGCTGGTGGAGTTGGCCCCTGCCTTCTACACGAAGCCGAAGGAGGGTCGTCTCACGAAGGAGCAGGCGGCGGAGCGCTTCACGCCTATTCTAAAGTCGTGGGAGACCGGCAGCTCGTGGCGCATCTCAAAGCTGAAGAAGCAACGCAAGTAGTCCGCAACTACATCAGAGTGCGTATCTCTCTTCTATGCGCTGTTGCGTCGACGCTTTGTCGAGTGGGTGATGCACGGCGGTATGCGGACGCGTGTGTGTGTGTGTGTGTGTGTGTGTGTGTGTTGATGAAGAATGCTCTCTTTGTGGAGACGAGTTTGCTTTTGCTTTAACCGTGTGCTTTGCCACCGCTACGGAAAGATGGAAAGGGTAAAATATATATATATATCACATTCAATTCAGCTGTCCACTGCTCGTACGCTAAGAAGCGCACATCCATCTTACTAAGAGCCTGTGGGCGTCTCATTTGTGTGGGAGATGTTGTGAAGTTCGATAGAGTCGAATCTGGCAAGATCCTCGGCCGCTTCTACTTGATTGCCTCCGCAGTGAGTTGCATCGTTTTCTCTACCTTCTTGTCTCTTGTCCTTGTTCTATTCTCAACTTTTTCTTTCATTTCTAGAGCGCTGCGCTGCATTATCAACTCTTGCAGTGAACGTAGGCTTCCAGCTGGTCAGCCAAACGCGTTGTCTCATTCACACCACACACACACCAGCATCCATCAGGTCTGTGAGGGTGTCTTTATATATATATTTTCAGACAGCAACAAATCTTGCGGAGGTCCTGTAGACTCTGCGTATACCCGCTCTCTTTTTTTACGTGTTTTTTTTTCCACCTCTCCAATTGTTTGCTCTTCCCCCAAAAAAAAAAATCTGTGTGCTGTACAATGTTCTTCATTTACCCGACGCCGCAGTACCCGCGCAAGCCGCTAGAGTACGTCTACAAGACGCTCTACATGCTCGCCAACCTGATGCACGTCACAAGCCTCGTCATCCTCATCTCCGACTTTTACACCCGGCTGAGCAACTCGATGCCGGAGTACTACCGCCACACCGACCTTGTCATCTCCGACTCCATCACGCTGGTGATGGAGAACTGCGTGTACAACGGCACGATGCACCTCGGCAACGTACGCGGCGCCATCCAGGTCACGAACGGCAACATCGGCTACGGCCTCATGACAACCGCGCAGTACATCACCGGCCTCTTCGTCTTGGAGTTTCTGCTTTTGGTGAACAATCTTTTTGTGGCACTCAACTACTCGAAGGGAAACCGGCACCTTCGCTCTTCGGCGTGCACGTCCCGATGTACCACATCTCGGTGATGATGACGCAAGTCTACTCGGTTGCCATCTGTGTCGTGATGTGGTCCTTCGACGGCAACCGTCGCTTTTTCCAGAGCGCGCTGCGGTACTGCGCTGCTGCGATGAGCAAGACAAACCCCGAACAGCTCCTCGCGTCCGAGTTCGACGACTACACCATCTTCTCCACTGCGGTGTACTGGCCCTTTGCGGCCACCTGTTTCTCGGAGCTCATCTACTTCAGCGCCGCCGTCGTGCTGTGCTGCTTCTCGGAGGATGAGGCCACCGTCCTGCTGTCGGAAGCGGACGCGCCGTGGGAGTCGCGTGGTGTCATGTGCACCACCTGCAAGCCTCTGCTGAAGCTGCACACGGCGCAGCGCAACGCCATCATCGAAGACGCACGGAACGCGATCAAGGAAGGGCAGAAGGTGCGCATTGTCCGCTCCTACCAACTGATGACGGAGGACGACTTCGAGGCCCTCGTGCAGGCGATGCGGGAGCAGGTGGCGAAGGCGTTGAAGGAGAAGCAGTTTGAGAAGCTCAAGGAGAACTTCGGCGACCATGAGTCGCAGATCGACAACATGGGCTTCGCGTGGCGGGAGAACATGATGATGCCGCCGCCAGGAGAGGAGGAGGACGGCGTGCTTGGCAGCGGACAGGACGGCGGCCCAGCCGATCAGTTCTTCGATGTGCCGTTCGAGGACTACTTTACGGACAACGAGATGAATGAGAACGCGCG
The DNA here is from genome assembly GCA_000482105.1 of Crithidia acanthocephali. Lineage (NCBI taxonomy): Eukaryota > Euglenozoa > Kinetoplastea > Trypanosomatida > Trypanosomatidae > Crithidia > Crithidia acanthocephali. The sequence continues at coordinate 7,313 of AUXI01000449.1, read as the reverse complement.
CGACCCGATGGTGGGCGGCGACGGCAACGGCAACGGACCAGATGTCTTGTACAACGACGACCCGCTCATGTTTAACCCGGGCTACGACCCGGATGGCAACGGCGGCTTCTACGGCGACGGCAACAACATGAACGACAACAACCTTTACGGCTTCGACGATGACGGCGCGGTCGGGACGCAGGACGCGTGGTCGCCGCAGGAGGGCGAGTACGCCGTGATGAACGGCGAGGACGAGGTTTACGACCCGGAGCAGCCTTCCCGCATCTCGCACAGCCACCACCGCCGCCGCCACCGACACAGCCACCCCCGCGATGACAACTATACGCGGGACGTGGATGACGAGTACGGGCTGGAGCCGGACCCGCGTCTGCCAGCCTCGGGGCAGCGGGGGTACGACAACAACAACAACAACGACGGTCCAGCCTACTATGACGCCAACGAGGACATGCTGTACAGCGGCGGTGGTAGCGGCGGCAGGGGCGGATACAACTCGAGAAGTCGCGGAGGCGGGAACTACGGCGGGAGCGGGCGAGACACTCAACGGCAGCGTTCAAACCGTGGACGACAGGCCGGTGTAGAGCAGGACGACGAAGAAGCCGATGAACTATCGGACGATTTTGGCTACTAAGACTGAAGAAGAAAGGAGAGAGTGCGCATTCCAGCATGCCCCCTCGCGCGCTGTTTGTGTTCATTGACTGTTGTAGGTGCACGTGCCTTATCACGCCTTCTTCGGTGTTTCCTTGTTCCTTTGCCGTTCTGCTTACGCGATGTCCACAACTGTTGACTTTGTTTTTTCACAAAATCCTGTACCTTTTCTTTTCCAGATATTCTTCGATGCATTTCTTTCTTTCTTTCTTCTTACTTTCTTTTTTTTAGAGTTTGCTTGCTATATTAGACCCCTTTTTCTCCCCGTCACGAACGCTACCCATCTCAAAACCAGCCATTGATGAAAGCGCGTTTTTTCAAAAGCTGCGCCGCGCTCTCGAGGAGACGCCTTGCGCTCGAGGCACGCGTCAACAAGTTCACGCTCGTGAGGCGAATACTTCGTTGACAGCGCGCGGTCAAAGAAGCCAATGAACTTGTTTTCCTGCATTTCCAGCCAACTGTCAGAAAAAAAACCTCTTCGCTATTCACGGCATGTTGTTTCCATCTTGCTTTCTTTACCTGGTTCTTGTCTCTCTTCTGTTCCACAAAGTGGATTCGCTGCGCGCACAACAAGAACCTGACTCTTCCACTTAAGGAGGTGGCTTTTTTTTTCTTTTTTCCTCTTCTCCGAGGAGAAAGCTACGATACCGTTTGTCAGAACACTCGTGACTTTACAACACCACTGCCTATACACTATTCTAAAGACTTTCCACGTTGTCATTCTCCATCCTCGCCGAGCATTTGTTGGTCCCTCCTTACTCCTACACACAGAGACTACAGTAGACACACTTAGAGTAATTCCCCCTTTTTATATTTCTTACCGCTGACTGCTTCAGCATTCTTGCACTGTCATTTGCTAGTACAGAAAAGCACCTATTGAGTGTTTTTTTTTTTGAATCCTGCTGCTATTACCGGATTTTGAAACGTATTTGACTACCCTTTAGCAAGTCCTTGCAAGCGACAAGTGTCTTTTTCTGTGTGTGTGTGTCTTGTCGGTGAACACGCTCTTTCTGTTTCGTTAATTCGTCACATCTACGCCAAATAAACACAAGAAAAACAGAAGCCTGCGCAAGAAGATGCGGCCTTCGCTGATCCAATGCTTTCCCCACCCGTTCACCCGGCAGTGGCCTAACACCGGCAACCCGGTCACCTGTGAGTGCAGGCAGCTCTACGCCCTTGTCTCCGTCTGCTGCTGTGTGCCGAACACGCACCTCCTCGTCCTGCAAGAGTCGACGCACGTCAGCAGCAACATGATCACGTCGATGCCGAAGGGTCCTAAGTACGTGGACTACCGCATTACCCCCCGCACCACCGCCGAGGACTTCTGTGGCTTTCTCATGCGTGCTGAGGCCGCTGCGTCAAGTCTGCCGCACGGCTCGACGATGTCCGACGACCCGTCCGCTTTTCCGCGCGAGACAGAGGAAATCTACTCCCCCAGCAGCGCCACCTCGCCGACGACCCGCAACGAGCGGGCCGACAACAAAACGTCGCCGCTGGCGCGCAGCCGCGCTGCTGCAGCTGCCTCCACCTCTAGCCAGCGTCAGGTGGTCGTCGTGTGTCTGCACGGCATCGCCGATGCAGCGGCGCCTGTGCAGTCGGTCCTCATGGATGTGCTGTGCTTCGAGCAGGTCCGCAGCCACCGCCGCGCGATGCGGGTGCCGACGCTGCGCGTTGTCGCCTTCTGCTCCTGTCGCAACTTTGCCCTTCTCCTGCCCGAAACGCTGCGGGCGGCCTTCACCCTCTCCACCTACGTCTCCACCCTCTCCATCGAGAGTGCGGTGGTGCTGCAGACGAACAACGTGGCGTCGTCGAACATCGTCAACAAGCGCTTCATGCTGGAGGTGATGACGTCGGCGGACGGGCAAGCACTGCTGGAGACCGTCACCCTCTCCGGCTCGGTGCTGCGGTACCTGCGGCATCTTCTGCTCGTGGTGCGTGGCAGCTTCTGCGCCACCCTCTCCCCTGGCGCCTTGGCCCTGCGTCGTCTGCCGCGCTGGATGACGGTGATGCGTGCCATGGCGGTCCTCTTCATGCCAGATGAGAGTCTGCTGCGTGCGCGCGCGCTGCACCTCCGCCCTGCGCACCTGCACAGCTACACCACACGGGCCTCCACCTTCATCGGCCCGGAGCGGGCACCACACTCGACCTCGCACCGGCTTCCAAACAGTGTCTCGCACCGGCCGGCAAGCCCGGAGACGCGCAACAGCGGCAACAATAGTAACAACAACAACAACAACATTTCCCCCTCCACAACACGCCGCACGTTTGTCACCGTTGACGATGCGGACGACCCTGAAGACTCCGCGGGCCCCGCGCCGATCGACTCCTTCAGCAACGTGGTGGTGTCACCGTCAGACGTGGCCTGCATGCTGGGCTCGCTGCTGGGACACATCATGACCATCCCGCGTGAGATGGTGCCGAGCGAGGAGATTATGACGGCGACAAATGCCATGATGGGGCCGGCGGGCGGGTCGAGTAGTGTGGTGGACGCCTACGTGAACATGATGGACACGCAGCGTCGCGGCAGGGGCGGATTTTCGTTTCAAGACCCGACGATGTGGGACGCCGTTGCCGCCAGCTGGTCCCTGCGTCGCCTGCACGGCCTCATGGACAACACCCAGGAGCAGGGGGACGGCCTCGGTGGCTCCTTTGTCAGCTCCGGGCTGCTGCAGACCTCCATGATGAACAACAACCTCAACGGCATCTTCAACGAAGCGATGCTCGCAGACCGCGGCGCAGACTCGCGGAACCCGTACTACGTGAACCGATCTGGCAGCCCTGGGCAGGAGACGCTGGCGTCGGCGAACTCGCCGGTGACACGGGAGGCCGCGGTGCGCACCCTCAACAACCGCCCGCTGAGCTCGCTGGCTGCCGTGTGGAAGAGCAGCGCGGCGGAGACGTTCGGTCTGCTGGACACCGCCTCCACCCCGATGCTGGATTACTGGGAAGTGCGTGAGGTGATGCGGGCAACGCTGATCTGCCGCAGCGCTCCCGCACCTGGCTAGAGGTGTTGCACACATCGTTTGTCTCGATACATATAACCGATAACGCGGCTTTGATCTCTCTTCTTTTTTGCTTCTTTCTGTGTGCACTTTTTGCATCAATGGAGAGCGAACAAAGAAACGTCTCTGACACAAAGGGCGCTGTCTTGCATTGCAACGAGGAAGGCGGAAAGGAGCAAGTGAAAACCAGCAGTGAAGCCGGAGAGGCTGAAGAAAAGGGAGTGGGCTCTCTCAACAGCTGCTTTGTTTTGACGACGAACGCACACCACATCCTTCCAATCAATGACGTTTTCTTCATCCCCTTCTCATCTTTTCTCCGTGCTCACAACTGTTGATGCAGCAAAAGTCCTCATTTGGACAGTCTCGTGACCACTTACACAGGCAAGACGAACTGATCCATATCCTCAACAACCGCTATCTTTCAACGCCATCACTCGCACAGAGAGCAGGCAAGCCGAAGGATGTACTCGCCATACAATGCGGTGTACGGCCACGACACGACGTTCATCCAGCGGATGACGGTGGAGGACTACGTAAAGGAGCTGCAAGAGGAAGAGGCGGACATCCGCGGCACGAGTCCCTCGCAGCCCACCAGCACCGCCTCCGCGCAGCAAGAAAACAACACACAGATGCACTACGCGAGCACCGCCGCGCCACGCACCACACCATTGCAGCAACAGCAGCAGCGGCGGGGGACGCGGCAGTACGAGCAGCGCCGCACCGCCCTCTCCTCTCGCAACCCCAACGTCGTCTTCTCCTCCAAGTATCCGATGTACGACCGCCTCGGCCGCGAGCTTTGCGTGGCCTATCAGATTCAAGACATGGCGGTGCAGCAGGAGCTGCGTCGCCTCGAGGCCGAGGAAGGCCGCGGTGAGTGGGACGCCCGCAGGTCCGGGGTGCGGCTCAGCGCCGAGCTCCCCATGGGCTCCGACGGCACTGCCACCCATCCAGCATCGCTGACGGAGACGCAGCCGCCGTCCGTCACTGAGGATCGCGAGTCCGTTTTTGCCGAGGAGGAGGCGTCGCGGCTGGTGCGGCCCAGCCACGTGGACTGCGACAGCCTCGTCGACATCGAAGTCTCCGCCACCTCGCACTACCCTTCCCTCTCCGCCAGTCGCACATCGTCGCGGCCCGTCTCAGCGCGGCCGTCCGAGTTCTCCATCTTTCGCGAGAGCGGCGCCGCGGTGGGTCGCGGTGACGTCGGCGGGAAGGCACGCAGCACCATTCCTGTCCGCGCCGTGGCGGAAGGCGAGACGATCCTCATCCACCACGGCGCGGGCAGCGGCGGTGGCCTGCTGCGTGCGTCATCGCTGCCCACCGCCGCCGTGACCCGCGACGGCGACGACCGCCGGTCAGAGTGGCGGCGGCGCTCGGAGAAGCGGCGCCGCAGCCGCAGCAGCGCGGGACGGCTGAGCCGCGTCCGCTTCATCAGCGAGGAGAGGAACGAAGAAGACGCGAAAGCGCTGGAAGAGCATGCGCAGCAACAGCAGCAGCAGGCACGTGCGCCTGGCGCGGCGGCCCCCCTTCCACCGCGCCTTCCCACCCCGCCGCCGGTGCCCCTTTCGGAGCCCGGCACGACCCGTCCGGAGGAAGAAGAGGAGGCGACGCGGTGGACGACGCTGGCGCGTGGCTCGGCAGCGGTGCGGGCCACGAAGCAACTCTTCCGCAGCACCACACACTCCTCTGGGGCCACGACAGCCGCACGCATGACGACCACCCTCACGTACACCCAGCCGATCCCGAGCAACGTCTACGGCCTCACCGCCGCCTCCATTGCGGCCGGCAAGGTGCGGGATGCGGTGGAGCAGAACGTGACGGCGTGCGCGGCGGCCATGCCACTGCAGTACACGCACGGCTTCGACACAGCGGTGATCAGCGACGGCAGCAGCGATGAGCGTCGCCGCCGCACGCCGGAACTGCAGTGTGGGTCGGTAGTGCAGCTGGGGGCGGCGTGGTATCGGCTGGTCCACTTCCACGTCGTGGCAGAGGTGTACGAGGCGGTGCGCGTCAGCCCACCTGCGGCGTCTGCTGCTGCTCCTCACCGATCTGCGTCGCGCCAGAATGCAGAGGAGGCGGAGCCCGGCGTAGCAGCCGCACTTGTTGAAGCGAGGAAGAAGGAGCCGGCGGATGTTACGGCTGCTCCTGAAGGGACTGGCGAAGCAGAGAAACCGCTAGACGATGCCTCTCGCGCAGGAGAGGGAAACGAGGAAGAGGCGAACCCCGCAACTCCTGGTCTGGCTGTCCTCACTTCGCACAAGGAGGAGTCGCCAGCACCCTCCGCCGCAGCAAAAAGGGCACCTGACGCTGCTGCTTCAAACAACCAAGAGACGCAGCAGCAGCAGCAAATCTTCATATACCGCTGGCGTGCGTCCAGCCTGAATCGCGGCGTCGACGAGGCGCGTCGTGCCGCGCTGGGCCTGTCCCTGACCGCCCCGCAGGCCCATGTCACCGGCTTCGACTACGCCGATGGCGGCGGTATCACCCTTGTCACACTGCCCGTCGGCTACCACGCCGTCCCCGTCAGTGCACTCCCACTGTCGCTGCGGAGCTACACAACGCTGCTGCGCACCGCGCTGAAGGCGCTGTCGGCGATGGTGGCCCGCCGCACCGTCCACGGCAACGTGTCCGCGCTTGGTGACCTCTTCCTTGTGATGCCAGTGGACGGCGGTGATGCTGGCGCGACGCGCACGCCACCACCATCGAGTGCGATGTCGCCGCAGCTCGGCAGCCGCCGCAGCAGCCCCGCAGCAGAAACCAAGCCACGCGAGCCCTTTGTTGTGCTCTTCCACTGGGAGCACTGGGTGGACTTCGGCATGTACGTGGATCGCAACGCCGGCCGCACGCTACCCTTCGACTTTGAGGAGGAGGAGGACAGCCCCACCTCGTCGCTCGTGTACTACAGCAAAGATCTCCTCACCGGGCTGCAGCTATTCTTAGAGCACGCACTGGCGGCCGAGCTTACCTCGGAACAGTACATCTTGTTGCAGAAGCTTATCGTGCTGGCGGCCGAGCCGACCCCGGTGGCGAGTCACCTCATCCAGCTGAAGAATCTGATGCTGACGCTGCCCACTGACACAGCAGCCCTGCAAAAGAGTTTTGAAGCCGCGCTGGTGCACTACACCGAGGAGTAAACCACAGTGCTGTGTTTCACGTTGCGGAAGCAACGTGACGTTGTTGTTGTTGTTCTGCATTTGTTTGTTTGCCTTTTTTTTGACTTCTAGATTCTCCCTTTCTCGCTTTTATAGATGCACAACTTCTCTTATCAGACACACACATACACTTTTCTTTTCTTTTTAGAGTCTTCTTTTTTCTCGCACTAGACACCGCTGTCGCTCTTTGTTTCAACTGCACCGTACTTAGACAACGAAAAACTTGCTGGTAAAAAAAAATACAAGAGAGAACAAAAGTACGCGGACGACAATGAACGTGACCCTGTGCTCTACACACCCACTTTGATTGAACGGTAAAGGGGGTCGACAACAGCTGCTGCATGTGGCTATCGTGAGCAGTGTTAGCTCGTGGACAGCCCTTTGTACGCGCGTGATCCCATTCATTTGTCTTTCCCTCAACTCCTCGCGTGCGTATGTGTAGGTGGTTGTGTGTACTGTCCATTTCCCTTTCCTTTCACTCGTGAGTAGGCTTTGTTGTTGTTGTTTTTTCCCCTTC
>AUXI01000448.1:0-19779 GCA_000482105.1 Crithidia acanthocephali | reverse complement strand
CTATGAGATGGTGACAGTTTCACAAAACAACGGCATAAGAAAACACAGGTGGAGGTGTGAGAAGAACTGTAAAACACACACAAAAAAAAAAGACATCCGTTAACAGCCGTCAAAGAGACTGCATCGCACGTCGTGCAGGATAGAAAAGAAAAGAAAAACAGCTGTTCACTGTTCTCCCTTTCACGACTGCGGTGAGAGAGCCAATGCGAAGCGGTAGTACACGAAAACAGCCTTGCAATGCTGTTCAGCGCTGGTCTCTCTGTCACAGTCGACAGCCATAGGCACTCGAGCAAGCGGAGCAAAAAAAAAAAAAAGGTGTTGCATCAGGTGAATCGAAAACACAGCCTTGCGCTCCTTGTCAATAAACTAACCTGTCGCAGAAACGCAACGAGTGCGATTGTATCCATATGTTGGCTTTCTTTTCCTTGGGATTCTACAGCTGAGATCAACATACATAAACGGAGCTCTTCATCAAAAAGATCAAGAACGATCATTGATAGAAACGGCAGAAAGTGAGAAACCTGTACATCGTTCGGCAAAAAAAAAAGAGGACAAAAAGCAATCTAAAAGTCTCTCATGAGAGACAGAAAGGACGCGAAAGGAGGAAAAAACAAGCAAACATAACAGCACGACAACAGCAATTTACATGACCAAGGCAAGCAAAGCTCTTTGCGCCTCTAACACCACTACCAAGAGAAAGAAAGAAAAATGAAATAGTTGTACATGTCCACAAAGACAACAAAAGCTCGACATTCTGCGAAAGTGAGTCACCGCAGACGCCGTCATTTCGTGTCGTCGAAAACGTAGACGTGCTGCCGGCTAAGCTTCTGCATCGCGAACTCGACCGCCACAAGCTGCTTCTCCACTAGCTCCTGCCGCGCACGCTGCGACGGCGTCTCCATGTTGCTGAAGCCCTTCGACTGGTACTCCTTGTTGAGGGCGTCCCAACGGCGCTGCAGGCCATCGCGCAGCTGCGCCACCTCGCCCGCAGACAGCTCTGACCACCGCTCTTGGAACGCCGCGTCGGCGGACGCCATTTCACTGATCAGCTGCTTGCGAGCGTTCAGGTCCTGCTTGATTTCACTGATGTAGGCCGGCACCTTGCCAAAGTCCTCCCTGTCCGTCGCCCGGGGCTGCGGCGCGGGGGCCGCCTTCGTCGGCACCGCCATCGTGTTCTCCACCGCGTTGGCTACGACGAAGTTCTTCTCCGTCTTCAGCCCCATCACCGGACGCTCGCTGCGCAGCGGGACATCCGGCTTCGTCTTGGTGTGGTTGTACTCGCTCTTCTTGAACTTCGTCGTGTTCACCGTCGGCGCACCGCGGCTCGCCGTCATGGGGCCCTCGTTCTTGCGAAGGAACTCGACGGGGGTCACGTTCGCGCCAACCTCGCGGCCGAAGGTGCCGATCGGCTTGCGGGCGGGGTGCACGGAGGCGTCGGTGAACTCACCACCGGCGTTTGCCACCACAGCGCTCGTGCCGTGGATGCCGAAGGTCGAGGCGGTCGGCGGCGGTGCACGTCGGCTGCGCTTCGTCTCCGGCGCAGCCCTCGTCTGTGTCGCTGCCGCCTCGGCACCACCGGGGCCGCTGGGGGCAACCAAGTCGTAAACGCACTCGCCGGACATGTCGTGGAGGCGCAAAGAGAAGAAAACAAAAATGTGTAGTGAGTCTTGGGGGGGATGGGCGTCCAGGCACGTGCACTTGACTATAACAGAAAAAGCGGAGTTCTACGCCGTGTCCTCTGACTCCAGATGTGTGCTGATGTCGGGCGATGGCAAATGTATGCTACCAGTGACAAGGGAGGAGAAAAGTAGAATAAAAGAAGGTGTAGAGAACAGGAAAAGGTTGACAGAGAAGAAGGATGGCGCATGCCTACAGAATTCAAAGCAGGGTAGCGTACCACTGCTTTCCGTACGAGTCTACTCGGTGCCAAGAGCCAGCGCAAGGTTTGAACGTCGTTAATCCTGGAAATAAAAGCGCACCCATCATGCAAGAACAGCACAGCGTCGACCTATGGTTCTTGCGACCTGACACCACACCAGCACCCAGAAGGTATTCCACAAAGCCAGTTGCGCCATTCGTGTCACATCTACTTTGGTGCAGTGACGAGCAAGAGTGCCAACTGACACGACAGCATCGCTTGCGGCCCAAAAAAAATATTTTTTGCACGTTTGTGTGTCTCGAGACGAGTGTAAAGAAAAGAGAAAAGCTTAGAATGTGAATCACAGACATGCAAAGCAACAACAGCCGAGATCGTCTACCTCAGCCCCGCTTCCCACACACCACACCCTGAACCTGAGTCCATGAAACACAAAAAAAGAGGTGAATCGCAAGGCATCAAATACAAAGCAACGGATTGAAACCAAAGACAGGCGAGCACAAGTTGTACCATGAGCATGCGAAACAGGAGCCGAACAAAACAGAGTGGAGTTAAAAAAAAAACGCCACAAAACAAAACCACTAGACGCCACTTTTTTTCACGGACGAAGAAGAAATGTACAGAGTGCTCGCGCTACTGGTGCTCGTTGTTTTCTCGAACGCCAAACCAAAACTCACGAGTGAGCAGAGCATGTTGCTGCTACTGTGAGAAAGCTAGCGAAAGCGTGCCAGGGCAAGTGTCACCAAAAAGTCTTTTGAAGAACGAACATCACCATTCCTGTTTTTTTAAGCGCAAACTGCGGAGGGAGGGAGAAGAGGAACTCCAACTCATTGCATCTGGCAGGCCCTACTTTTTCGGAGGGAGCTGAGAGATCTGCTGAGGCTCTTTCGGCGGCGGCGGCGGAGCCTTCGGGTGGTCGTAGACGGGAAAGCGAATGCGCATCTTCTTGTTGGGCATGTAAGCCTTGCGAATCATCCAGAAGTGCGCCTTCATGTAATAGCCCATGATCAACGGGAAGACTGCTAGGAAGCTCATGAAAGAGATCTCAAACGAGTTGGCATCCTGGGCCAGCGCAGAGTGTGCCTTTGGGTTTTTCTTGTCGTAGAACACGCTGCACCGCTCCCCGACGCGCAGCACGGGAATTGCCTGCAGGTACTCCGCCTCCGTAATCGTGTCGTTGTAGAACCACTTCATCCAACTGCGGTACGGCGACCCGGTCGTTGCCCGCGTGGAGACGTAGCGTTTCCCGTCCACCTCGAACTCGTACTTCACGGCGTAGCGGGGAACGCTGATGTACCGGTAGTTCAGCTTCTCGAGCTCAAGCAGCTTGCCCTGTGTGATGCCCCACCGCGAGCCCGCTTGGTACGCACTCAGCGCGTCGTAGTAGCACTTCGTGTTCACGTAAACAACTCCGACCAGGAAAAGTGCGGGGATGCGAAGCTCCAGTGCCATGTCCCACATCCACTGGGGCTGCTCCTTCCCAAAGATCAGCTTGTAGATCCTTCCGGACGACATCTTCCTTCTGTGAGTTTTGTATCTACGAATCCTTGTGTGGCCAGCCGCAGAATAGAAAAAGAGAGGCGAAGAGAGAGAGAGAGAGAGCAGAGTGGGGTGTAGCTATGTGAGACTTCGTCACTGCACAAGAAGAGGTGGAAACGCATGCTTTAAAAGGCGGTTGAAACGAAGAGCGGAAAATCCTGCAGTGGAATCTAACATACGCAATAGGATCACAGCGGGCACACAAATATTCACCATGCGTACGCACCCTATGCCGGCGTGGCAAACAACAAGCTTGTGGACTGTAACCACAAGCAATACACTAATAGTTCGTTTGTGTGCTTCACGTCGTTTACACTTGTTTTCGTTTTTGTATGCAATGTCGTCTGAGTTTGGTGACCAACGCACGATGATAATACAAAAACAAGAAGACAGGAGTAGAGAGGTTCAACGCGTCCGCTTGTCGTAGAAAAGTGTGCAAGACGCGCAACCGTACGCGTCACAAGTCCTGCATCGGAGAAATAGAATGTACAACAAAAGCAAAACAGAACCAGGAAGGGCTTTGTAGTAATAGTAATAGTAATAGCGACAATACACATAGACGCCGGAGGCAGAAAAAAAAAAGGAGCGTGTGAGAAACGCAAATAGCAATTTGACACCCGTTGGTCGTGCCGGCCGTTTTGCCACTTTACGGACGCACCACCTCAGACGCCGCGTCATCTACCGCTGCCAGCCGCTGCCACTACGCATTGGCCTTCGCCTCGTCGTCTTTCTTGGTCGCCACGCGATCGAAAATGTGGTCCGCTTTCGCTGCGCAGGTGCACAGGAGGCACCCAACGCAGCCGCCTTTGTCCTCCTCGTGGTGTCCGTCGAACGGGCATTCGTCGCCGCCGGGGCAGGGAATCGTAGGCGGCTCCGCCGTGTCCCACCGCGCATTGCAGCGCTCGCAGAGGTAGCGGGTGCCAAAGGAGCGCTGCGTGGCCGGGTTGCAGCAGTAGCGGCACTTGAACACAGGGACGAAGGTATCGCAGCCCTTGTGCGTGGCAGCGAGGCACGCGTCGCAGACGAGGTCGTCGGGCGAGGAGGACGGCTCACGGCCCTGCATCCGGGAGCACACGCGCTCGCCGCCGTAGAACGCCTTGCCACACTTGCCGCACATGTAAAACAGTAAGTCTTCGTCCGTCTTGGTGGCTCCGAACTGTGGAAGCAACGCTGTCTTCTTTGCCGTCACCTCACGAGACAGCTCGGCGATGCGGCGCGACTGCGAGATGAGGGGGTGGCGGATGAGGTACTTGCACCCGCTGGCGCACACCGCGTGCGTGAAGGTGACGTGCTCGCCCTTCGCAGCGAAGTCCATCCACGTCGACACCCACTGCTCGATGCACTCCTTGTGGAAGAGGTGGCCGCAGTCGAGGGTGACACCGTCGTCGCCGTCGAACTCGCACAGGCAGATGCTGCACGCCACCTCCTCCTCCGACGCAGGAGAGGCGGTGAGCTGCAGCCCGTGAAACGGCTCGGTGGCCCGCTGGCCCTTCGACGACACCACCTCAGCCCCGTCCACGTGCAGCACCGCGTCGTCGCACTCCGCAAAGGCAGATGCTGGCAGCTCCACTGGGAGTGGCACCACTTCTCCTGACTCCGTCACGCCAGCCGTGCGTGTCTCGCCGCCGTCCTGCATACGCACCACGGCGTAGCGCTTGTAGTGACCTAGCACCGCCGTGATGTGGCTGCCGTTGTGCACCTCCACAAGCCCGTTGTTAAAGTCGTAGCCAAACGTCTTGTCGCACACGGTGCGAAGGACAAAGCCGTGGTCCGCCGCCTCCGCCCACTTGATGCGGTAGTGAATGGGCAGGACCTCGACCACGTTGCAGAGAGGGTCGTAGACGGCCACGCCGCTGTCGCTGAGAGGCACGCAGATGACTTTGTTGCGGTGGAAGAAGATACGAGCGTGGGGGCGGACGAGGTCCTGGGCCAGCGCGCCCTCCCCCTTGGCAAACGACCAGCGGTAAAGAGACGACGGCGACGACTTGGGGATGTAGTAGAGTGTGTCATCGCCGGCCGATGCGGCGCACACTACACCACCGGGAACGGAAGCCCTCTCCACCACCTTCAACACGCCACTGTCGCCGTGGCTGATCTCCACAACGCTGCCATCGCTGTTATACCCCAGAAACGGCATTGCGACACACCAAGTGCGCACTTTCGTTTTGTTTTGTTTTTCTCGAGTGTAGCTGTTTGATAAAACTGATCTGAGCACGTACTACGATCCCAGGTTGCTCGATCTCTGTAAGCTTCTTGGTATTGGTGTTGCAACACAGTATGTTTGAGAGTTGAGATGTGTAGAGGACGAAAGTCACGAGAGAAGAGCACAGTGAAGGAAGGTGGCTGATGCTCAAGAGGAGCGAAAGTGAAGGAAACACCGGCGAGGCATGGATTAATAGCGCAGTAAGGTGTGTAGAGTATTTACCTCCTCTTCGAACAGTAGGGTGTGTTCGTGCCTTCCAGCGAGCAAGGCTGCGCGTTGTATTTTTTTTTTTCACCGCGTTTATCATCCGTATAGAACACACACAATTGGCGTACCAAAACAAGGAGTCATGAATCACAGCAAGTACATTCGAGGCAAGCTGTACCATCCCTATTTGCTTAATTATTTTTCTTGGTAGTACGTCCAAAAAATTGTGTGAAAAGAAAGAAAAGAAGCAAACGAACTGCAAATGACTCCGTGCCTTTACCTTCTGCCGGGCAATTGTCATTCCAAAGCTACTACGCTATTGCAGAAAAACCATGCACTAGTCACGCAAAAAGAGAGAGGTGTGACGACCCACCTGACTCCAGCGGGTTCGACCGTGCAGCTGTCGCCACAGGCGGGAAACAAACGAAAAGGGAAGGGAAATAATGGTAGTTTATTGAGGCAAAAACACTGTCAAAGGTTTTCTTTTCTTTGCGGTTCAGCAGCCACAATTGTGCACCCATGGAAACAAAACAATACGCGCGTGCACAGTACTTTCAACAGCCAGACAGCATTGCTTTACGATAGCTAAGGTGTGAAAAAAGAGAAAAAAGGGGTGAAAAAGAAACTGAATGTGATGACGAAGTCTGCCAGGTCATCGAGACACGGGGCAGGATACATAATCTCTCGCGTGTGCGATCTTACCGTCCGGGATGCTTCTCAGCGTTGTCCCGCATCGCGCGCAGCTTCTCTGCTGTAACGGTGAAGATCTGCAGATCCATCTCCTTCTTGGTGTCGTCGTCCAGCGACTCGCGAGCCACGCCATCCTGGAAGGTCTGCGCTCTCCGCGACGACGCACGCGCCTTGCGCCACTCGTCGACAAAGATGCGCTTCACCTGGCTCTCGTACTCCGCGTCGTTGCCCCACCACGGCAGCATGGTGTCACTCGTCACGTGCTCCATCGTCTCCGGACGCGTGCTTGCCTGCCGCTTCGCACGCATCGTGCCTTCGATGTAGACGTACACCATCACCATCAGCGACACGAGGAAGACGTAGAGAACGGAGGACTCGAGCTTCATTCGCTTTACCTCCTCGGTGTTGTTCATCACCTCCGTCGCGGTGCGCGCGGCGAGCCCAGCCACATCTGGCCGATCCTGCAGCGTGTTTTTCGCATTCAGCACCTCGATGTCGTTCCGCGACACCACGGCCTCGTAGAGAGCGTTCTCGCTGGACGGCGCGCCGTCCTTCGCAGCGCCGGTAGGGGACTCGTGGTGGGTGTTGGACGTCTCCGCCTTGACGCCCTCGCTGCCCGTCTCTGCAGTGCTCGCCGACGCATCAGCGGCGCTCTTTGCGGAACGCTCGTCTTGCGGGAGAAACAGCGGCTTCTCCGTGCCGTCGGTGAGTGCCTGCACATCGTTGACGCGCAGCTTGCCGTCTTCCAGCACCTTCACCTTCACTGTCTTGAGGCCGGTCTGCTCCATGACATCCTCGATGTCCTCCAGCAGCCACATCGCTTCGTCGCTGTTTGAGGTGAGCTTGTCGGACAGCTCGTCGCCTAGGCGGCCCTGGATCTCTTCGATTTGCTTGATGTGGTCCTCCAGAGTGGAGATCGGGATGTAGGATGTAATGTTTGCGCGTGCCTCGAGGTAGTTCTGCGCCTCAGAGTCGTCTGTCTGGAAGTTGCCGAGGTTGACGATTTGGTTGTCCACCGTCTCCACGCCGTAGTCCTTCATCACATCTTGGTAGGCGAGACTGACGCGCAGGAACGCTTCGGCGTCGCCGCCAGCCTCGGGGTGGGTGCGCCGGCACGCTAAGAGGTACTTGAGCTTTGTGAGCGCTAAAGGCAGTCCCGGGCGGCACTCGAGAATCTGGTAGCGAAGAGGGTACTGCTCGTACTCCTTCTTCTTCGCCTCGCGCTCAGCAAGGTCCCTCTTGTCAGCTTGAATCCTCTGATAATCCTTGACGACGGTTGTCGCCTCTGGCACGCGGCTCAGAGCGGAGCACAGCAGCAAGCGTGCGCACCGCATCGTTTCCTCACTTTTGCCTAGTCTGTTCTTCCTACTCTTTCTAAAATCAATTTTGTGGTTCCTCAAGCACGTCTCGTGTTGATTTGCTAGCTTTCTTATAGAATGGTGCCAGCGAATAGCACAGCTAAAATGCACTCTGTCAGTCAGGCAAGTGTATTGGAGAAGAAACGGGAAAAAGGAGATGAGTAAAAGTGGTAGAGGATATGTTGCAATCTAAGCCAGAGACGCGCGTTGGAGCAGCCGTACGATTCGCGTGACAACACCGAGCGCACGAACAAGCACAGACACAGACCTCGTTGTCCCAATCGGCACAACACGTGAAGCACATGCGTATTTTACACGTTAGAAGCGGTTCTATTTTTTTTCCGCCGCGCCACACCAAAGGCACACACCTACGTGCCTACAGCTAGCTGCCGTTTTGAAAACAACCGAAACGATTTAAACTCTATTTTTTGGAGCAAATACAAATAGCAAGACGAACAGACAGATTTGAAGAAAAGGCATAGCATTGTGTACAGATACGGGGAAAACACTTTTTTTCTTTTTTGGGCGGTGGACGGACAAACAATCAAGTTACGCTGCACCACCGCCATCGAGTGCACGTATTGATTGCCGTGCATTGAAGTGCAAAGAAGTGTAAAAGAGAAAAGTAAAAAGGTAGTCTTCTAAAAGTTTCAACTACAGACAAGTGAACAGAAAAACGAGGTAAAAACGCTGCGAGACGCCATGGGCTGCTCGTCAACACTCTCCCGCTCTACAACAGTAAAAAACGAAAAAAAGGGAAACCACTAGTGGCAACGAGAAAAAAAGGAAAAGCGATGAAGAGAAAGCAAAAGAGATCTAAGTCTAGAGTTACACTAAAGGGTGGTGGTGAAGAAAGCTGGGCTAGCGCTGCTGCCCCCAGCCTGCTTGAGCGCCACCCGCGCCGTAGCCGCCGCCCCACTGACCTCCGGTCGACTGTTGCGGCTGCTGCTGCTGTTGTGGTTGTTGGCCGTTGTACGACCACTGCGCATTCCGGTTGACCAAGCCGCCTGATTGGCCACCTTGCTGCGGAAAGCCGTACTGCTGCTGCGGCTGTGGCGTGGCCTGCGGGGGCCCACCAAACTGTTGCTGTTGATACCCGCCGTACTGCTGCTGCTGCTGCGCGTTGTTGAACTGTTGCGGACCGCCAAACTGCTGCCCGTAGAGCTGCTGCGGCTGGCCGCCCTGCTGCATAAATGGGTTGCCCTGCATTTGCATCTCGTTGCCACCGGAGAAGCCGCCGGGGTAGCCGCCGGGGTAGCCCTGCGGTGGCCCGTACTGATACCCAGCAGCGGCGTAGCTGGCCCACGGGTTCATGCTCCTGCTGACACCAGCGCGAATGTCCGCCTCAGCGTTTTTGACGCTGCGCCTGCCAGAGCGTCGGCCCCAGTAGAACATCTGCTGTGAGATGATCAAGATGACAGGCACGAGAATGATGAGGAAAATGAGATACCACATGCGCTGCACGCACTGCCCCATGGTTCCAGTCGTCCACAACTGCTGCATGTCGCCTTGATAAAACACCCGTACACCGTTGACCAGAATGTACACGATCTTCTGCTCCACCAAAAAAGAAGCATAGTTCGCGTACGCGACGAGCAGCGCTAGGGTGGCCTCGCGGTCTTGCGAGGTGATCGTGAACGGCATGAGATACACGGAGACCGCGGTGCCGCTGATCGTCACGGACACTGGCGTCGCCGTGGCGTTGGTGATGAGTTCGCAGTCGGTGGGGAGGAACCTGCACAGCGCCGTGCGCATCGCCGAGGGGTCGGAGCTGTTGGTGTAGATGGCGACCGACAGGTTGCGCAGGCACGTGCTGCTGGGGGAGGTGGGCGGGATTGTTTGGTCAAAGAAGCTGCAGTTGTTCGTGTAGTTCACCACGGTGGGTTGCTGGCCGATGCTGCGCATGCAGAGGTAGCTAAGCTTCCCGGAGACGTCCATAGCACGACTGCCGCCACTGGCAAGGTCCTGGTAGGTGGCGTTGATCGTTGCCACGCTCGTCTCGACAGTGGCCGTGGCCCCGCTGTACCACACCTCGCTCGAGACCACCAAGTGAGGATAGGCCTTGTAGACGCGCGCGCTCAGCGTTGACGCACCTAAGGAGTCCTGCAGTATCCCTTCTACGCTGCTCAGGAAAGCGTCCGTGACGTTGTAGGATGAGTTGAGCACCGCATTCTGCAAAAGAATCTCGCTCGTGAAGTCCAGGGCAATATCGGCGTGGGCGACTCTAACGTCAGCGGCTGCGCACAGCACCAGTAACACCACAAAAACAAGCGAACGCATCACAGTGATGACTACTACTGTTTCACGCTCAGGACGATCGGGAAGAAAAGAAACGGTTGGGAATCAAAACCAAACAAGGCGGTACATCAAGACGTAGAGACACAAGAGTGGAGGGGGGAAGAGAAAGAGGACGAGATAAGAATTGACAAACAAATGAGTTTCAGCGCGGAAGCACCAGTAAGAAAGTGAGAGAACAGCATGTTGTAGCAAACGCATTCAGCTCCATGCGGCACCGCAAAGGAGGTGGTTTGAATCGCGCACACCGCGGCAGACGGTGGAGTCGCTTTGTTCTGCAGACAAAAAAAAAGGAAACGGCAGGGAAGCACGCTCCTTAGACACAACGTAGCTCCCGCAACTAGTTTTTGCTTCTTAGAATTGCTTTGCTTTTCGGCCTTAGCTATTGTATGTGAAGTATGGTGTGGGTGCAATCAAGCGACCTACAAGAAAAGAAGACGACTGGTGAGCTTTTCCATGTGCAAAGCGAGGGGTGCTGGGATGGCCAACCGGACACCCACATCCGGTCGAACGCAGCGTCTCGCGCTGCGTCGGCAGGATCTGAACAGAGCCGTTTGCGCTCCTCACGTCATAAGCTGCCGCTCTAGAAAGCGAGCGTACTGCGTGATGACGCGTTCATCCGACGCGGTGTAGGGCAACACTGTGTAACGCTGCAGGAGGTGCTGCAGGCCAAGCACAAGTCGCAGCAGATCCTCTGCCGCCTCGGGAGAAAGGTGTTCCTCGTCCTCCATAGCGTGTTTGCACTCCGACAGAAAACGGCGTTTCAGCTTATCGAGCAGCAACTGTGGCACAGTGATGCCCCAGCCAGAAACGTTGATGAGCTCAGCCTGATCCAGAACGGAGAGGCAGCCGCTGGGAGTCAGGTCGCCTGCGTTGAGAAACACCTGCGCGAAGAGACACTCGTGGAGCGCCTCCCATTCTTTCAGCGGCGCAGCAGCGAGTGCGGCCGCTGCGGATGCACGCTCATGCAGAGAGGCAATGACGGAGAACGCCAAAAGGCACTCCTCGCAGTCGAAGTCTGCGATGCGCGTCCCCTCGCGCCACTGCAGTGCAAGTCGCAGCGTCAGGTGTGTCTGTTTCATCGCAAAGCCAGAGCTCATGAACTGCAGAAGCACCCTCGTGTTAACCTTCTCGTACTCGGCCAAAGGAGTGACCAACGCGAGTTTTTCGATCTCCCCAACAACGATAAACGGCTTATCATAGCTTTTCGTCGCGGAGAGCAACAGATACACAAGGAGCCGCTGCTCGATGAGCAGGTCGGGCAAAAGCTGGTGCATGCGGCGCACGCACAGACCGAAAAGGCGCTTCCCGGCAGCCGGAGTCACGGCAGCGCGGTAGAGACGTGCGTCTCCAGACAGGAAGAGGAGCAGCCACCACACAATCTTGAATGTCAAAAGGTCTTCGTGGCAGCTAAGCTGGTCGCACACACTGTCTAGTAACTCTTTTGTCAGAGGCGGAGCTTTGTACAGCCACTCCACAGTTATGAAACGCGACAGCAACAGCTCCAGCAGCATGAGCTGGAAAGGTAGCTGCAGGCGGTGGATGAAAGCCGCGTCAACAGCCGCGTTGATGGAGCACTTCCCTGTCGCGCACGCTGTCGCGTAAGCAGCGCGGATAACGTCGTTCTCGCTTCGCAGCTCGTTTGATGACGTGAGCGGTGACGCTGAGCTGGTGTTCGTGTGGAGCATGGCGGAGAGCTTTTGCATCAGCGACCGCTCCTTCTTCGTCATGGACGGCGACATGCTCCACAACGGCCTCGCTGCACTCTTCTCCAGTCCATCGACAACGACGCCAGAGCGCAGCAGCACTTCGACAACTGGTAGAGCACGGGACGGCGTTGTCAGGTCCCACTGACGTTTGTCAAGAAGGTGGAAGTGGTTGCGCGCCAGCGTTTTGCGGTCGTCTCCCATGGTGTTCGAGACGCATCGGAGGAAGCGAGACTTGCGAAACATGACGCCTGCATTTTTTGTCTCCAGCTCAATGCTCTCGGCTCTCTATGACTCGACAGAGAGATCCAGCAACAGTCGAAAAGAGAAGGAACAAGGAGGAAATGCAGTCGTGGACGCAATTTGGAAACAACAACAACAACAAAAGAAAAGCTGAATGACAGCTTTGCTACATGAGGGGGGAACAGCAGGAGAAGACGTACGGGTAGAAGGGTAGAAGAGAAATGGAGCTACAGGGAGTAAAACTGAACTACAAAATAGTGACAACTGAGAAGCCGCACCGCTGCCAGAGGCGGCTGAAAACACTGGACGCAGTCGTTGGAGGTTGACAGAGCCACACGCACAGCACTTTCTCTCCACGCATAAATGCACTCGGGGAGAGGTGCTGTTGCTCGACGCCGTTGCGAATACGGTGCTGCAGCAGCTACGACCAGCCACAGCTGCCGCCGTTAGCACACGCACAAACACGCACCTGAAAAATCTGGGGTCTTGAACGTACAGACTTTTTCTTGCACCGGCATCGACTCTTACTCGCACGACGCACACGTTGCAACACTCACCAGCAATCCATTGCGCAAAGGCAGACTGTTGGCGATAGCACTCTTCCGTGTTTTAGAATAAGTTTTTTCTCTTTTGTTTTTTTCCTTTTAAAGAGATAAATGAAAAATCATAAGCCATGTTGGCTCGTCAAAGTATCACGCAATGACGTCTACTTCTTCGGGGCACTCTTGGGGGCCGGCACGCGCTCCTTCTTCTCGGACATGAAGAGCTGCACGTGGCACGGGCTGCACATGTACGGGGTGATGCGACCGTGGGCACGGAACGTGCGGCGGCGCATGCGAGCAGCCTCGTCCACCTGGACGTGCTTGATGACCATCTGGTTCGGGTTCAGGCCCTTCTCAATGGCGTTCGCCTCGGCGTTCTTCAGCAGCGACATCATCGCCACCACGGACTTGCGCGGCCAGCGGCCCTTGGTCTGGCCCCACTCCTTCGCCTGACCGGTGCGACCCGTCTTGCCGTTGTAGCGCTTGAACGGGATGCAGCGGGTCTTGGCGAGCACCTGGCGGTACAGCTGCTGAGCCTTGCGCAGCGGCATACCGTTGATCACGTTCGCGGTCTCAAAGGTGTTCTTGAAGTGGCAGCGGAGATCGCTCACCTTGGCCTTCGCGGCCTTCGAGGACACCTGCGGCTTGCGGGAGTAGTGCGTCATGT
Source organism: Crithidia acanthocephali (assembly GCA_000482105.1). Lineage (NCBI taxonomy): Eukaryota > Euglenozoa > Kinetoplastea > Trypanosomatida > Trypanosomatidae > Crithidia > Crithidia acanthocephali. Next base: position 6,453 of record AUXI01000448.1, on the reverse strand, counting down.
TTATGATCCGACCCTGCGTACGTTTCGAAGAGCGAATGTGCGGCGTTGTAAATCACGCCACATAAAAAGGCAGCGCATTACACGAGAAAGGACAAGGAGGTAGAGGGGGAAAAAAGCAGAGAAAGGTGTCAAAGATCAAACGAATGAAGGGTCATAAGAGTCACGTCCGAAGAAGAAAGCGGAGCAACAAGGGTTCAACAAAAAAGACACAGCTGCATTGTTCGCTGCACCAGAATCACTCAAAGCACTGTAGAAAAACATGCGGTTTTCCGTTGCCTTCCCGCACTTCTTGAAAAGCTGAAAAATGTAGTTTTGCTTTCTCAAACAACAGCGCGCTATCGCCGCGATCGTAAAACGAGTCGCACAGCTGAGAACCCCATAGACTCAGAGTCACGGCAAGATCTTGCCGCCCGCTGCTCTCGCTCGACAACGAAAAACATCTGTTTACTAGGTGTACATACACGTGTGTGTGAGTGCATCAAAGCACTAAGCATCCCATAAAACGGTAAAATCGTTCGACAATTCCAATTCACAACAACAGCATAGTCTATGGCGTCGTCAAGCAACGACAGCAAAACTCTTCCTCTACTTCTCCTCTGAGCAGGTTTACTCCGGCTTTCGTTGCGACGGCGGAATGTACGGGCCGGAGTTGCGGCTACGAGACTCGAACTTGGCGCGCTGCAGCTTTGCTTTTTCTGCGCGTTTCTGCTCTCGCTTCTCCTTGCTCTCGTGTTGACGGGACAGCTCCTGTCCCATGGGTGAGAGTGACGCCACAGTGATGCCGTTCTCTTGGCGAACAAGAAAAAATTAACCTGCGAACGCGTAAAGGCACTGAGACCGCCGTACGGCACCAGAGCCTCCTGCAACTCGTCGGGAAGAGCAGTTGCCCACTTGTTAATGGGCACAACAGCCCTATCCGCCGGAAAGTGCTCAAGCAGACGCGCAATGATCTGGGGCTCGTTCGGGATGCCTCGGTTGCTCGGCGGCGCACCGCCGCCACGAGGGCTACGGCCGCCTGGCGGCTGCGGAGGACGTGCACCGCCTTGACCGCCGTAGAAACGCTGCACACCAATGGCAGAAAAAACTGCCAGCGGTCGGAAACGAAAGGCTCTCATTTCTAAGCAGGTGCACTGCAGTTGATTTCCTTCCGTTAAGAGCATTGGTTTGAGGGAAGAAGTGGGAGAAAAAGGAGATGACGAAGAGAGTCAAAAAGAAAGAAGCAGAGAACAAGCTCAACGGCCTTTTTTTTTAGCTCAAAGTACTCATCCTCATTTCACTGTCATGAATGGCTTACTATCGCCATGACGCATTGCCGCCAACCTGTAGCGACAAGTGCTTTAGAATCCGTAGCACTTCTGCAGTTTCCTTGAACGAAGGCAATCAACACTTCTCAGCCTAATCATATATATCTTGAAAAGAAGGAGAACACGAAAAGTGAGCCGTCCGCTTTGAGCTCCATTCTCTATTTTTCTTTTGTTTATGGAATTGTAAAGGCGGAGTACAGCGCAAATCACAGCAAAGTAGATACGGAGAAAAACAAAAACTACAAAGAGAGCAAGCAAGCAAGCAAAGAAGGAATCACCAAAGTAAAAGAGAGAGCGCGGTCAAGCATGAGAAAGGATCCTCAACGAAAAGAAAAGAAAAATGAAGGTTTAAAAAAGAAAGAGTTTTGGTGAAATATAGAAAAAACTAGAATTTCTGATGGGATTGGTCGTACAAGTCTTTGAAGGGATCAATTGGTTTCTTTGCCGCAGTGGCTGGCATTGCTCCGGTCTGAAAGGTGTTTTGCGGAGGACTCTGCATCGGTGCGGGTGAGCCGGTGCCGAAGCCTTGGTACAAAGCTGGAGGCGGTTGCGTCACGGGTGCCGGTGGGGCAGCTGGAGTACCCGATCCCCACTGCTGAGGTGCTCCAGTCGACCAGCCCGCTGGTGCGCCGGTATCCCACTGCGACTGCGCCGCTACTGCAGGCTGCGGAGACTGCGCAGGCGGCACTGGCTGCTGAGGTGCCCATGGGTCGTAAGCGGCAGCAGCCGGTGGGGCTGGTTTCGCGGGCTCTGGAGCGGAGACAAACAAGTCGTCCATCGAAAATGCCGGGGCTGCCGGTTTCGGTGGAGGAGCAGGCTTTGCTGGCTCAGCAGCCTTTGGAGTCGGGGCGGTCTGCGCTTGCGGCGGAGGAGGAGCTTTGATTACCTCCTCCTTTGGCTTCACACGCTTGTCCTCTGTGCTGCGAATGCCGAGACTCTCCAGCGTGCAAGGTGCCTCTTCTGGTATCTCGCTTGCACGAATGTCGTTTTCTAGACGCGTGGCAAGCGCAGGCGGCAGAGGCTTTAGCTGAGGGATCGGCTCCACGAAGACTTTGGAGGAATGCAGGATGGAGTCGAAAAACGCTTTCAGGGAGAGAAAAGCGCTGTCGTAGCGACGGTACAGCCCGTACCACTGCTTTTTCGCCGGCAGCGAGAGCTCCTCGAAGCCGTCAAGAACGTAAATGACACGCTTCGCCAGCAGTTGGAAAAGCCGCTTGCCGTCCTTGATAAGAAGCTGATAAGCCTCCATGGTGCAGAAGTTGTTCACGATAACTTCGCGATACTGGACCGCAGACAAGGCTTCCAACAGCCGAAGCAAAGCCTCGAAAACTGGCTGCAGGGTTTCTGCATCGAGTGTCTTGAGGTAATCTTCGAACTCAGGAATCTCAATGCGGCGGCACTTGCCGAGTGCCGTTTGCATCGCACACCGCTCCTCCAAGTAGGTCATGTACTGCGCAATAAAATAGGCCTGCCCAGCGCCGTCGTTTGTCTCGGCAAGATTCTTAACATGTGATTGATTGAACACGCCTCGGAAGTAGCAAATGGTCTCCACCATGTCATCGGAGGCATCACATAACAGGCGGTGATACGCCACCATAGTCTTCAGCACGATAATCCAGTTGTGCGTGTGGGACCGCTTCTCCAACTCGCGGACAATGTACTCGTTGAGGGGAACGCCTTCTTTCAGTTTGTTGCCGTACTGACCATAAGACGCCGCCACAAGCTTCTGAACGTACTTCTCCTTCGGAGCCTTGAGCATGTGGCTCGTGGCCTTCAAAACGGACTTTTCTATTTCATCTCCCGTGAAAGTGCTGAGGCCGATGACAGCTTTTTCTTTGAAGTAGCCCGCACTCTGCTTGGCGTCTGTGCCGTTCATTTTTTTTTTTTCAGTTTTGCGTGGTAGACGGCGGCGAAAGAACGCAAAGGAGATGTATATAACCTCCTTTTTTTTTTTTAAAGGTCTACCTTTATAAATGCCGGTGGTGTATGTGTATTTCTTTCCTTATCACCTACACCAAAGAGAAGAGAAAAGCACAAGCTGGAAAAGAAAGAGGAAGAAGAGAAAGTGGATAAAAGAATTAAGAATCAGCCTGTAAAAAGAAAAAAAAAAGCAGAGCGGCTTAGCAAGCTCCTTTACCAGTTGCCGATAGGCGACGAGGGTCAGGAAGCATTGTAATGCAAGAAACACTGGTGTACATCACGAGCGACGGCAGACAGATGACACTTCAAATGAAAAGAGAAGACTTACTCTGTCACTTTTTAAACCCTTTCACCATTTCTTCTAACTAAAGCTTTCAGAAGACGTTTATTGATCCAGAAAAGGAGAAGTTGAAAGCAAAGAAATTGTGAACGCTCGCGGAACGAAGGAAAAGCTACCAAAATGTTTCATTAAAAGTAAGCAAAAAAAAAAACTACAGAGAGTATCAAAGCTGCAGAAAGAAGAGGATATATCTAAAAACAAAAGGAAGATACGTTTGAAGGTTCGTGACTTCTTTGTATCTACACTCGCTAACAGTAGAAAGAGAAAAGAAAAAAAGACAACATGACAACAACAAAAGGAAGTCATACAAAGCAAAACACTACACGTAATGCTACTGATGGGCAGAATCAACAGGACAGTGGCAGAGAAGCAGTGACGAAAAGAAAACAGAAAACACGAATTCCAGCCCACTACAAGCGCAGCTCAAAGAGACACACCAATAAGTCCAGAGGAGGGGAGATACAATTGGCGATCGGTGCCGTATCCCTCGATGGACGCCACGGTGAGCTTGCCACCAATAACGCGCGCTGCGCAGTATGCGTACGGCAGACGTAGCGGACTGGAAATCCAGGAAGAGATGAGGTCGTGGTCATAGTGCTGAGCATTTTTGTAGAGTGACCAGCACGAAAGCTGCCTCCTCGATTCACTCAGCGTCATGCCACCAGCCGTGTCGGAGACGCGCAGCACAAAGCGCTTATTTGACGGAGTCTGGGCAAGGGTCACCTCGATTTTTGAGCACGGCTTGCCAAAAAACTCGTTGCGATCGACGTTGGCAGTGATAGCGTCTTCCAGCATTGCGGTAATAATGTCATGCGTGATATACGGCACGCCCACAAAGTGCAGGTCTGCATCGCCAGCGAGCCTCAGCTCGATCTCCGCATCGTACTTTGTCTGCAATTCTTTGACCACACATTTTGCTAAAGTGAACAACGAGCACTTCTTGCAAATCTGCCCGACAAAATCCGCTGGGTCGTGATCGAAAAAGACGGGCACTGTCCGGTCGTCGGGGTCGTCGATCCCGTACTTCTCCTTCGGGATGTTGAGGATCTTTGTAGACAAGTACATGTAGTTTCCAATGAGAAAGCGGAGACGGACACGGGCAAGGCAAAAGTCCTCAAAGAAGTGCTGCAGGTCGTCGTAAGTGGTCATGACTTCGTCGTTCACGCACTTCCACTGCTCGCGGCTTGCGAATTCGGTCATGCCTTCCGTCAGCAAAGTGCTCACGTTGTAGTGCCTAAGAAAGACCCGCCGCACCACACGGTCGAAAGGGTAAAGGCTATCTTTGTCAGTTGGCACTGGCGTGTTGCGGACATCGTGGAAACTCCACTGGTAAGCCTTCTTCAGTTCTTGGATACCAGGCATTTGCGAGAGACCGTACGGCGCGTTGTTGAGGTGGCGTGCCCGTTTCGCAATCCGCACACAATACTGGCGGGAGAGCAGTTCGGCATGCTGAATCAAATCATTCGGGGTATTGATGTAGAGGAGGTTTTCACACGGCACCTCTTTGTATTTCTGCTTTGCGTGAAATTGGTTCAGCTCGATAAACTCCTGTGAAGTGAGTGGGTTGTCGGTGGTGACTGTCAAGGCTTTCACTTCTTGGCGGTGGCTCTTCAAAAAATCTTTCGCCGCTTCTGCTACCTTCGGCGAAGTTGCTTCGACAGCTTGACGGAACGCTTTAAGCTCGATGAACTCCTTTTCGAAGGAATCCAGCCGATCCACTAGCTCCGTGACCGTCGGAGACAGCAGGAGCGCCGTGCGACGGAAAAATCCCGACCGAAGCATTCTCGATTACCCTTGCTTATGAAGTTCGGCAGCAAACGTCCAAATTGCAGCGGTTAAGGCACTGTTGGCGGGGCAACGAAAAAATTGACTTGCAGTTTAGAATGAGCCGTGTGTTTGTTATGTGTTTACCGAGAAGACAGAGAGGCGAAAAAAAAAAGGAACGGAAGTTGAAAAAGGAGCGGCGAGATAAGTATTTCATAATACATGGAATGGCTGTGTTTTTGGTGAAGAAGCGGTGAGAGCAGTCAGTGTTGTTGTTGCTTAGCAGCCAGTAGCTGGCTCAGCGTGCTTGCAACATTGAAAAGAGAACAACAAGAAGAGTATCGAAGAGAACGTCATTCGTTCCTTCTAATAACGCTTTGTGAAGAGATGCGTGCGTGGATTCTTTGGCACAATGGTTAACACGTTGGCGACTTTACTTAATCGGTTTGCTGCACTGCAAAGGAAGATCCAACCGAAGGGTACTGATAGAGGAGGGTTGGACTTATGCTTTACTAAACTGTCGCCCTGCTTGGCGCACTCCAGGGATGCAGTTGCCATAGGAAGAAACTAAAGCCAACATCGCGGCTGATGTTGTAAGGTGGCAAGTGCGCGCGCTTTTTCAAGAGAGCCCACTCATCGTACGTGCGAAAAAGCAGTGGAGAGTTTTTCCCTTCGTCGAAACCTAAATGCCACTTCCGTGTTTCTCTTCCAAACCATTTGAGGGCTTAAATGCACCGAAAAAGAATGAGACAAAGAAGGTAGGAATGAGGGGGGGGGGATGTGTTTTCGAACCGTGTCAAGTTTTCACATTTCATTCAGTCGAGCCAACGATCCGTTTCTCCGGAAAAAGGAGAGAAACGCTTTGTTGAGGGTTCGCAAGAGCCAAGCTGGGAGCAGGAAGAGTTCACAAGCACATTGCATGAAGCAAGTCACATTCTCAATTGGCTTGTGCAAGTGCCTTCATAGCTCACACATACTGTTTCAGAAAGGTGGCGTGCTTGACTGGCTTGTATATGTCTGCGAGATTGTTCAGCACACGAGAACTGTCTTGACGAAGGCACGTGATGGACAGACGCATGCAGGAGCTTTGCGGATACTCAAACGGTGCTCTATCAAGAATGCCTG
>AUXI01000447.1:0-19800 GCA_000482105.1 Crithidia acanthocephali | reverse complement strand
GTCAGCTCGCCGCCCTCCTCGTAGCCCACGTAGCCGGGTGGGGCGACCAATCAGGCGGTGGACGGAGTGCCGCTCCATGTACTCACTCATGTCGATACGGCAGATGAAGGAGTCGTCGTCGAAGAGAAACTTCGCGAGGCTTTTGCACACTTCCGTCTTGCCCACACCCGTCGGGCCGAGGAAGAGGAAGGAGCCGAGGGGACGCTTGTGCGAGTGCAGACCGGCGCGGGAGATGCGCACCACATTTGTGATGGACTCGATGGCGGAGTCCTGGCCCATGATCGTCTTCTTCAGCTCCGCGTCCATGTGAATCAGCTTCTCCCGCTCACCCGTCAGCAGCTGCGCCACCGGAATGCCGGTGGCACGGGCGATCACCTCGGCGATGTCCTTCGACGTGACGCTGTCGTGCACCATGAAGTTCTTTGAGCTGGCCAGCTGTTTGTTCCGCTCGATCTGCTTCAGCAGGTTCGGAATCTGGCTGTGCTGAATCTCACCTGCCTTGGCGAAGTCGCCCGCGCTCATCGCCTGCTCGAGGTGGTGGCGCAGCACGTCCAGGTCCTCGGTGCTCTGCTTGATCTTCTGGAAAAGCGACTTTTCCTTCTTCCACCGCTCCTCCAGCTCGTCGTACTCCTTCTGCTTCTGGGCGATGTGCTCGTAGATGAGGTTGAGCTTCTCCTTGCCCACCTCGTCCTTGTCCTTCTTCACCGCCTCCGCCTCGATCTTCAACCGAATCAGCTCGCGCTCGATTAGATCCAGCGCCTCGGGCTTCGACTCCTGCTGCAGGCGCAGCCGGCTGGCGGCTTCGTCGATGAGGTCGATGGCCTTGTCGGGCAGACGGCGGTCGGAGAGGTAGCGGTGCGAGTTGACGGCGGCGTAGACGAGCGCTTCGTCCTTAATGAGACAGCCGTGGTGGGCTTCGTACTTCTCCTTGATGCCACGCAGAATCGAAACCGTCTCCTCCACCGTTGGCTCCGTCACGAGGACGGACTGGAAGCGGCGGGCCAGCGCGGCGTCCTTCTCGATGTGCTGCCGATACTCATCGAGCGTGGTCGCACCGACGCAGTGCAGCTCACCGCGGGCCAGCGACGGCTTCAGCAGGTTTGCCGCATCCATCGAACCATCGCCGGAGCTGCCGGCACCGACCAGCGTGTGCAGCTCGTCAATGAAGAGAATCACCTTGCCGTGGGAGTCGATGGTGTCCTTCAGCACACCCTTCAGGCGCTCCTCGAACTCGCCGCGGAACTTGGCGCCGGCCACCAGCGTGCCCATGTCCAGTGCGTACACCTGACGGTCCTTGATGCTCTCCGGTACTTCGCCCTTCACGATGCGCTGCGCGAGCCCCTCGACGATAGCCGTCTTGCCCACGCCGGGTTCACCGATCAGCACCGGGTTGTTCTTCGTGCGCCGCGACAGCACCTGGATGGTGCGCCGGATGATTTCCTCGCGGCCCACGATGGGATCGAGCCGGCCCATCTTGGCCTCCTCCGTCAGATCACGGGCGTACTTCTTCAAAAACTCACCAGGCGGCACGGCGTTCGGGTTCACCCACGTCCGGCCTTGCTGCTGACCACCGCCGTTGTTGCCACCACCGTTGTTGTTGTTGTTGTTGTTGCCACTGTTCCACGGTGTCACGTTGCTCGTCTGCCAGCGGCGGCTAACCGTCAGCGGTGCCGCAGCAGCCGCAGCAGCAGTCGGCAGTGTCGTGGGTCGCAGAGAAGTCGACGATGCACGCACCCAGAGCGAAGAGGTGAGAGGAGCAGCAGCGGCGGCGGTGGTGGTGCCCGACGCGTTGACGGCACGAGCCGCCTTCAGCTGAAAACGACGCATCATTTTTTTTCTTATCTTTATCTTTCTGTTGTATGTCTGAATCGAAGATGAAAATGTGCTTCTGCAAAGAACTAATTCACGTTTAAAAAAAAAGGGTAAATTCGAACAGAAAAAAAGGTAGAAAAAAAACTGATAGAGGCAAAACAGTTGTTAATCAATAGACAAATTGTATGCGAGGGACAAGAGAATAAGAAAAAGGAAAGCCACAGAATAGAGCACAAATCCAAACAGACACAAAAAACGTTGTCCACCTACGCGTGTTGGTGGTGCCTTTGTGAAAGCGCCACGAGAAGATGGACGACGAGGTGCAAGTGGAAAAACTGCTCTGTGTTTTTTTTTGTGTGTTTTCCTTCTCTTTTTCACGGACGCCTGAGAGGTGTGAGAGGGAGAGGAAATAGGAAAATAGTTTTTATTCGCACAGAAACAGAAGAAAAAAAAAAGATTGACTGTGAAAGAGAGCTAATAGATAGCAAAGACAACCAGCAAGTAGAAAAAAAAAGGTGAAATAGGGAAAGAAGTGACGGGTAGATCGAAAATGAAAACTGATCTAATCGTTCTTCTTTCAGAATAGGTTTCGTTTCTTTTTTTCTTGTTGTTTAGTTGTTCGTTGAATAAGTTTTGTGTGTCTGATTGAAAGAAAGAGTTAGAAATCCTTTCATCAAAAAGATTTTTTTTTTCAACAATGAGATGCAACATGGCAGTGAATGCGATTTGCGGGCAAAGAGAGGAAAGAGACACGCAAAGGAAATGTGAAGGGGAAGCACGGGAGACGGAAGGCGGCGAGAAGTTGTGCATCGACTGCTGAGTGACAGACGGAAGAAAGTGCTGGAGAGCAGCACCGGGCATCTCCCCTCCTCCTCTTTTCGATTACCCACGCAGAAGTACTGTGAGCAAAGACTCTTCTTTTTTTTTTTTTGATTAAATCGCGCGGTGTAAATGACGAAGTCTCTCGCACAAGATGAAAGCCGCCTGGCCGCCTTGACCTCGCACAGACACCTTTAAGGGTCAGTGAGTCACAAGACCGCCAGACCTTTATTGTACGTTCTTGTCTTTTGTTTTGTTAATAACGAAAATATTTCTTTTTTTTTGGAAAAAACTAGAAGCAACATGTACAAGGCCATCCGTGTGCCTCTCGATCGAGGGGCAGAAGTATACATAAACTACATCGAATGAAGTGAAAACACTGACGAAAGAAAGCCAAAAAAAGAAATGTAAGATTTTTTCTGTGCATTGCAGTTGAGTCCCTCTCTTTGTCTGGAAGACCGCAGGAGTGGCGTCACACACGTGGACAGGCACAAAAACAACAACAAAGAAGGGAAGAGTATTATCTGAATAGCAGTCGAATAAAATATATATATAATAAAAAGACTAGCAAATGCGTAAAACCATGCCAAGCGAATACACGAAACCGCGTCCTGCTGCAGCACCTGGAAGACGATGACGAGCAATGCACCTTCTTGAACGTGTGTGTGTGTGTGGGTGTGCATGTGTTGACGGCAACCCTTTTTTTTTCATGGACTCGTCAACTCACACAGCTGTCTCCGTCGCACCATCCGGCATCATCGTTGGTGGTGGTGGTGGCCGGGACGGCGCGACAAAGCCGCGGTACACCGGCGCAGCATCCGCCACCTCTCCCCTCTCCGGTGCCGCTCCTCCCTCCTCAAGGCGGCCGTGCACGCCGTAGCTGCCGTAGAGATCACCAGTGTGGCTCGGCCCGCCTGCGCGTGCCTGCCGCGCCTCCTCCATCCGCTGTGCCGCGTAGTCGTTGCCCATGTCGGCGAGGCGCTCACGCAGCACGTCGTGCCGCGCCTTGAACTGGTCCGTCTGTGTACGAAAAAACGTCAGCGTCTCCTGCATCTGCCGCATCTGCTGTTGTTTCTTTACGAGGTTCTGTTGGTAGGCGCTGAGCTGCTCCGCGATCTCTGGTCCAGGTTGGTGGGCCACCGCCGCCTTCGCCTTCATGTAACTCTGCTCCACCGACTGAATCGTGGACTCCTTCTCCTCCAACTCCTGGCGGCGCTGCACGAGGATGCGCTGCAGCTTCTGCACCCGCTGCACGAGGGCGTACGTCTCGGGCTCCGCGGAGGCCAAGTCGTGGTACGGGTGGACGTTCACCGGTCGCTCCGCCTCATCCAGCAGGGCACGCACACGGACCTTCTCCCGCTGCAGCTCCCGCGTGGCGTTGTTCAGCAACACCTGCAAGTCCGGCAGACGCTTCAGGAACTCTTGCATCTGCGTCAGCTGCTGCGCAAACTGCGCGGTTTGGTAGTCCAGGTGCTCCAGCTCGTGTGCCTGGTCAGCGTAGATGCCCTCGTTGCGCTGCAACATCGACTGCTGCGTGTGCGCACGTTCGTACAACGTGTTCAGCTCCGTGGCGCGGTCCGTCACCTGCCGGTTGAGCACGTCGCGCTCGTGCTGCACGTCACGGCACCGCCGCTGCTGCCGCGCCGTCTCCTCCTCGGCGTCGCTGAGGACGGAGCGAAGTTGCCGCAGCTCCTGCACGAGCGCATCGGCGGTGCGGTGCCGCTTGCCGGTTCTGCGCTGGTAGTCCGTCAGCTGACCCTCCAACTCCTTCTGGTGCTGCTTCAGCAGCTGGATGTGGGCGGACTCCACCTTCACCTCATGCTCGCGCTTCTGCACCGCGTTCTTCATTGTCTTGATCTGTGCCAGCAGTAGGCTAAACTGGTGCTGCTGCTCACTGAGTCCGTGCTTGAGTTGGTCGTAGTGCGAGGTGTAGGTGTTGCGCTCCGCCACCATCGACTCGAGGAGCTGCTGCTGCTGCTTGATCTGCGCCTCTGTGTCGCCCAGCTGCGTCTCCTGCTGGGTCAGCTCTGCCTGCAGGAGCTCCATATCACTCAGCAGGTGTGCACACTGGAAGGCGTGCTTCTTCGCGTCTGCCTCGTGCGCCTCTGCCTCCTGCGTCACGACGTAGAGCTCCTGACGGGTTTGTTGGTTGTGCTCCTCGGAGGCGGTCAGCATGCGCTCCATCACGTGCAGCTGGCCACGCTTCTCTGCCAGCCACGCCGCGTTGCGCTGCTGCTGCTCCGCCTCCCCTGCGATGTTCTGCTGGAGTAAATTCATTTCTTTTTTAATGGAGGTCAGCGTCTGCTCCTCCGCGGTGAAGAGCTGACGGCTGCGGGCAAGCGCCGCCTCGCTCTGCCGCAGCTGATCCCGCGCCTCCCGCTGCCTCGCGTGCTGATCCCCTTTCTGCTGCTCCACCACCGCGTTGCGCTTCTGCAGCGCCTCGACGACTTTTTGTGCCTTTATGTGGCGCGCGTGGGCTGCCGTCACACATTCCTGCTGCGTCTGCAGCTCTGTCGTCTTCTCCTGCACCCGCCGCTGCCACATATCGTTGTCCTCGTTGCACTCCTGCAGGGCCGTGTTGACGTGTTGCAGCTGGCGGCACACCCCCTGGTACTCCTCGGCCAGTCGCGCCTCCTCGCGCTTTGTCTCGCGCAGGTCCTGGCCGTTGCGCTCGTGCTCCTCCGAGAGGGCCGTCAGGGTCTGCTGCTGACTCGTAAAGTAGGCGACGCGCCGCGCGACGGTGGCCCGCATCGCCCGCAGCTCCTCCTCCTTCTCGCCCTTCACCGCGAGAATTTGCTGCGTCTCCTCCTCCTTGTGGTGGATGCTGTCCTTCAGCCCCTGCAGCTCTCGCTCGTTGGCCGTGTTACTCTCCAGCAACGCAGCGATGCGCCGCTCCGTCGCGGCGACGTCGAAGGTGGTGCTGCGGAGTTGTTGCTGCAGCCGCTCCTCCTCCCGCTGCACCGTCTCGTGTAAGTGACGAAGACTCAAGAAGGCGGCCTCCTGCGCCGGCAGCTCCACGGGTTCCTGCGCCTTCGCCTGCTGCGCCGCGATCTCCCGCTTCAGCGTCACCACAGCCTCCTTCAGCTGTGCCTCCTTTTCCTTCACCCGGATCAGCTTGTTTGAGGTCCGCTCTGTTTCGCTGCGGAGGTGCTGAATGGTGCTCTGATCCCCCGCCGTCAGCTCCGCCGCGGCCACCGCCTTCTCGGTGCAGGCCTGAATGTCACTCTGCAGATCCGTGCACTTGCGCAGCAGCCGCCCCTCGCCTTCGTGGCTGTGAAGCAGCGAGTTGTGTAGGCCTTCGTACTCAGCGCGGAACTGGTCCAGCACCTCGTCGCTCTCCAGCGTCATGAGCACCTCCTGGTGCTGCCGCTCGTAGTCCTGGAAGGCGCTGCAGTCCTCCACGATGGTCTGGAAGAATTTGTTTTCCTCCGGCGTAAAGAGCGGCACGGCGGCGGCGGCGGCGGCGGCGTCGGCAGGCGCCGTGGTGGTGGTGATGGTGTTGGTGGCGGTGGTTTGACCCGCGGCAGCGGTGGTGTCTGCAGCTGACGTCGCGCCGTCGACGTCGTGCGTTGATGTCGACGCGCGCATCTCCGCTACGTTAAATGGGGAGATACGGTGTTGTCAAACAGAAGTGAAATAGGAGGTGGAGTTGCCTGTGTTCTCTCTTTCTAATCCTTTTTTTTTTTAACAAGTGACGAACACCAGTCTCTCTCGTGACACTTTATTGGATCGGAAAAGGAAGGGAGAAGTAGGGAAGAAAAAACCAAATAAAAAGCAGAGCAGCGACTTCCCTTCGATGCACGGACGCAAGCGGAGAAAGTAAAAGCGCAGGTGAGCGCGAAACAAAAGCACGTCTTGCATCACTGTCAGTGGATCGTGGCAAACTGCTAACCTGCCAATTGTGGCAGGAAGACGAGAAGCATCAAGGAAACTCAGCATTCACCTTTTGTTCATTTTTTTCTTTTTTAACTGCACGTGTGACAGGTTGTGCAACAGTGATAACAACAAAAAAATTCCAGAAAAAGAAAGAGTAATGTACATGTCGTTCCAGAGCACTTTTTTTTTACATCTGGTCGAAAGAAACGCCAAGAGGAAAAAAAATATATAGAAGAATATTTTTTTTAAAGCCTTTACATCTCCACTTCACTCTAGTGGTGTGGAGACGGACTTGAGCCAATCGAGCACCGTCTGTGCGTCGCGCTGCAACGTCTGCGTCGGCCACGCTCGCTCCGTCAGCAGCAGCGCCAACTCTGCCTTGAGCACATTCGTCTCGGCTGCATCCACCACGGCGGACTCCCGGGCACGTTGCAGCAACGCCTCCTGCAGCACACTGCGGTGGTGTGCCTCCTCCTGCGCCTGCGCCTGCCAGAGTGCGATGGACGCCTGCATCTGCGCCACCGCCGCCTGGCCGTCTTTGAGCCGCGTCTGAAACTCTTGCCAGTGCGCCTGCTGCTGCAGCAGCTGCGTGCGTGTCTGCGCAGAGACGTTGTTGAGATGTGCCACCTGCAGCAAGAGTTGCTCACGTGCACGAAAGGACCAGCCGACGGCAGCCCGTGCGTGATAGCCAAGTCGTGCCGCGGCGGCCTTCATGTCACGTAGCCGCAGGGCCGAGGACCACCACGGGACCGCCGAGGTTGAGGGGGCCATCTCCTCCACCTCCGCCATGGCCAGCGCGGAGGCCTTCGCTTTTGCAAAGTGAGCAGCTGTTTCCTGCACCTCCCCCTCTAGCTTGCTGTCGGCTGTCAGCGGCGGTATCTCGCAGTCCACGCCGTAGTCCTCGACGGATTGGTCATCCGACGCGCCTTCGTCGGCCGCCGCCGCCCGCGCACGCTGCACGCGCAACTTCTCCATCCGCGCCTCCTCCGCGGCGAGCCGGCGCTGCGCCGCGGCGGTGGTGGCCGACGCGCTGAAGGCGCCACCGCTGCCGCCGTCCGCGTCGTGCACGGCGCTCGTCGGGCTGTCGTCGTCGTCGGTGCTGCCGCGGCGCAGGTGGCGCAGCGCGTCGCCCGCCCCCGCAGGGCCTCCGCCACCGCTGCTGTTGAGGTGGTGGTGCTGGCGGCCACGGCTGTGCACGGCGAGGTCGCGGTGCAGCAGCTGCAGCGTACCTTGCATCTCCTTCGTCATCGCAGCGACGCTGTTCAGCACGCGCGACTGCTCCTGAAAGGGCGGCGGCAGTCGTCGACTGCCAGCGGACAGGACCACCGCGCGGCCGCTGCGCAGCACCACCGGGCCGTGCGGCGGACGTGGCGATGCAGCAGTTGGAGGCGAGGCGGCACCGCTCGCCGTATGGCCCGCTGCGGCGTTGCCACGGCGGGGCGGTCCGCGGCTGTTGCGTAGCAACGGAGACGGGCCGGCCCCTTGATGCCCCACACCGCCAGGCCCACTCTGCGGGTGGTCGCTTCTCCGGCAGACCTGCACAACGTCGCTGCTGCTGCTGCCGTCGTCGATGTCGACGCTGCCGCGGCGCCGCACGCGTTCATCCGCCTCGGCCAAGCGGTCAAAGAGATGTGCGAGGGCGGCACTGCGCGCAGCGACTTTTTCGCGCTCCTTCGCGGCAGCGGCGGCGCGGCCGTGCACGAAGGTGGGCATTCGTGAAGACCGGCGAAGAAAAAAAGAAAGGAAAAATGGCCGTAGTCGGTGAACTGCGTGCGGCAGCACTGCGTGTGTCGCCTGCTCGCTTGAGTTGACTTCTTTCTCTTTCTTTTTTTCTTTTTTTGTGTGTGTGCGCTGGTAGAAGAGAGCGAGAAAAGGGAAATAGACGTGGGGAAGAGAGAATGTGAAGTGGGACACGCAGGTCAGAACAACGACAGCAGAAGCACATTCAGCATCAAGACGTAAAAACAGCCACATCGAAGTGCGTGTTGTGGTGCGCGCTCTTGCTGCAACACACAGGACGGCAACTCAGGCACGATGCACGGACCACAAAGAAGTTTCAAAAGGGATGTGTGGACACAAAACCTCACCTGCTGGCCGGCCAGTGCGGGCTTCACTCCAGCCCACCGGTACCGTCTTCGCACTCGCTTCACCTCGAGCTCTACCTGCACAGCACTCGTGTCTTCTTCTCTTTCTAATTGCATCTGTTATGAGTGAAACTTAACCGTAGCTTAACACACACACACAGAGAAAGAGAGAGAGCGATGATCTAACAAGTGTGGAGTTGCTGCAGCGGCAGCGGAAACGCTCCCATCAAGAGAAGAACACAAACACCTCCCGTTTTCATCCGCCAACTCCCGTACAACTCCAGCTGCATCTCTCCCCATGCCTGCGCCGCGGCGCATCTCCCAAAAATGGGCGAGGGGACACCGTGTGATGGTACTGCACCTTCTCCATTCGCGCGTGCGTCTGCACTGCTCAGTAGAAGTCGACGACGAGCAGCAGCCGCATGGTGGACATCACACAACTCTGCAGCCCCGTCACCGTTCGCTGCATCTGCAGCGCCAGCTGCATGTTGCGGCTCAGGCCGTACTTCCACTGCGCCTCCGCCTCCTCCACGGAGGCGCGGCTGGCAGCCTCTGCCTGTCCCAGCGAGGAGGACGACGATGGTGGCTGCTGGGATCGTTGCCGGGCTGCGTCCTTCGAGAGAGCCGCCACCTCCGCCTGCTGCTGCTGTGCCTGCTGCGCCGCTCGCAACTTCACCCACGCGATGCAGAGCGTCTTCGCCAGGCGCTCCCGCACCACCGGCAGCAGCGTGCCGTTCCAGCTGATCCCCCACAGAAAGATGCTGTTCTTTGCCGTGCGCTCCGCCAGTGCCCCGCTGCGTGGCACCTCCTGCTGCGTGAGCAGGCCGTCCTTGAACATGCGGTGCAGCACGTCGCGCGTCTTGGTGTAGGTCGCCACTGCCTGCTCCGCCAGCGTGCGTTCCTCCAGGTAGTGATGCTGCAGCAGCAACTTCATGATGCGCACCCCCAGCACGCCGTAGCTGGCAAAGACCACCCGCTCGCACACCGCTTCCTGCAGCACGTGCACCACCGTGACATCGTCCAGCTTGTAAAAGCCGCGCTGCCGGTGCGGCTGCACCACGAGGGCTCGCGTTGGTGGCAGCGCGAAGGGCGTTGCAGCCGCCCCGGAGGACGCCGCCACGCCGCCCACGCCGGCTGAGGCGGACGGCGGCACCGCCGACGTCATCGAGTCTGCCGCGTCGCAGCTCAGCAGCACGATGGGCTGGCACAGCCGCTGCAGGCACCGCTGCACCGCCTCGGCCGATCGCGTGTGCGCCTCCGGCACGGGGGGTGGCGCCAGCGGGTGCCCGTCGCGGTCGCGGCGCACGCCGGCCGACGTCGGCAGCTCCGCCGCCAGCTCCTGCCATGACGTGGCGGTGTCGCCGTACGGCGCGTTGGGAGCGGCACGGCGGCGCAGCGCGCGGACGAGCGTCAAGGCGAGGCCGCCGTCTGCGTAGCGCTCCGCCACGGCCTGTTCGAGAGCGTCGTTGAAGACAAAGAAGAGCCCGCTCTCCAGCCCTACGCGGTACGGCGTCGTGGCGCTCCACACCTCCTGCCGGCTGGAGTGGCCTGCTGCGCTCTCCGGCCCTGGGCCTTGCTCCACCGGCACCAGCCAGCGGTCCGACACGAGTTGTGTCACGGCGTAGTCGAGCGCATCGCGGCCGAGACTTGGGGTGCGGCTCAGTGCTACGCGCACCGCAGACGCTGGTGGCACCGCCCCGAGCTGATACACCGCCAACAACACGCACTTGGCCGCCTCGCCGTACTGCTGTCGTACGCAGTGGAGGAGAAGAGGGAAGAAGACACGCAGCAGCAGCGCGGAGCCGAGGCGGAGGCCGTAGAGCTGCGTTGCTGGATCGGCGTACACCAGGCGGTGCAGCACCAGTCGCGTCACCACCTCCTTCACCGCCACCTCGTGGATGAGTTCATTGGCCGACGTCAGCTCTGCCAAGTCCACGCGCAGGTTCGTGCCGATTTGATGGGTGCTCGGCACCGCCGTCGTCTTCTCCCCCGTCGCAGAGGCGCGACTGGCGGCGGCGGCGGCCACGCTGCTCACCTCTTCGTCCTTGCGGACGGCATCGGCGATGTCAGCGAGCGTCATGGGGCCGGCGTGCGTCAGGGCACGGCAGACGGCACCGGCGAGGGGGCCGAGTTGCACGGCGACGGTCGACACGAGAAGTTCGTGGTGCGCCGCGATGGGCTTTGCGGCGAGGTCCTCGCACACCTCAGAGGGCTGCGTGGCTGCCGCACCGACACAAAAGAACGGCATCTGTTGGTGGGTGCTGAGGCAGCAAAAAAATGTGAATGCGTGTGGTGTGTGTGTCGTCTGGGATGTGTGTGTGTGTCTGTGAGTGTCGAAGAGGACACGTGTGCTGAGACGCGGCGGGGGGTACGTCCAGCGCGTGCGGCTTCAGTTGTTATCTTCTTTAAGGTTCTGTTGTGGTTGGTGTTGTGGTGGCACTGCTGTGGTGGTGGAAGCAGTGGGCGTACGTCGAGAGGAGGCGTCGATACCAACAGAGTGGCGCAAGGAGGGAGAGTTGCAGAAACAAATGGAATCAAGATGATGAAAAGAAAGGGAAAATGAACAGGTGCGTGGTCAAGCAACAGCGAAGGGTAAGCAAAGCCATAAAAGCAGAATGCACAGCATGCATGCAACATGTAGCATCTCCTTCACCGTGCAGCTCACGCTGCATCACTGCATCGTTGCGGACAAAAGAGGGAAGGCGAAAGAAGCTGCCCTCCATGATCGAGCACAAAAAACTGCGTCACCATGGCCGCTGCCCATCTGTTTTAAAGCGATGTAAAAAGCAGCCAGCTTCCGAAACGCCTTTGTTGATTCCGTTTATGTGTTTTTTTTCTTTTTTCCTTTTCTCTGGTTCTCGAAAAAAAATATGCGAAAAGTTCGAAAACCTCAGGTGTGCCTTCTGCACCACAACCATTATTTCCCAGAAGAAACACGAGCGAGAAAAAGCTAAACAGTCAGAATATATATATATATATTATGAAGATAGAAATCGTGACGACAGAAAATGAAACCATCAAAGTACAGCACAGCGCTGCTTGGAATCACTCAACACACAAACCAATTGAGGGGTGGCGGTCAAAAGAAAAAAAAAAGCATCTTCACAACTATCCCCGTTAGCATTCACTGTTCATTGCCAACGCACTCAGCACCGCCGCAGCCAACCCATGCACCACTTCAAATGCACAAAAGAGAAAAAAAAAGACCAGAGAATATTCTATGTGCGAAAAAGAAAAAGTATCGCTAACAGAACAAAGAAAAAGAAAAAAGGAGTACGAGCGCTGTGCGGCGAAAACACCAGGTAAAAAAAAAAAAGCAACACGATAAATTGATTTTCTGTCTGTTTGTTTGCTCAGTCGTCAACACGACGTCAGCAAAAAAAAAAAAAAACTGCTGCTCAAAACATTGCTTGCACCCTGGTTTGCACAGCGGTCACTTCACCCTCGAAGCGCACCATGAAAAGTCCCGTTTTAAGCATCTCTGCCAGCGTTTTTCCTTTTTTCTTTTTTTTCTTTTTCAGAAGGAAAAAAGGATAGTTTAAAATTCGTTTTATTATTATATTTCTTCTCTTCTCATGTAAGTATCCTGTATGTGAGTAAACTGAGTAAGTACATGTATGGTGTAATCAACAACAAAAAAAAAAGCACAGAAAATGCGATAAAAAAAGATAATTGCTTCAACTCGACCACATTCGTCGAGGTTTTTCCGGCTGCATGCGCGGTGAAAAGGAAGCAAAAGAGAGGGTTGTTCGTTGTATGCACGCACGGCTACTCCACCACCTGTATGCGTGTGTCGCTTCAGTGCTGCTTGGACGGGTTCATCATTTTGAAGAAGTACTCCGTCATGGTGTACGCGAAGATCAGCTTCGGCGCCGAGGCGATGATCTTCGGGGTGAGCCCCTTGAAGAAAGACGTCACACCCTCTTCGCGCAGCATGGCAGTGGCCGTCGCCACGGCGTTGCGTCGCTCGCCCTCTGTCTGGTGCTGCACCCGCGTCTTCACGACGTCCATCGGGTTGGAGATGGCAATGGACAGGCAGGCACCGACGGTTGAGGCACACATGTTCTGGAAGAGCGTCGCGTTACGGTAGTCGGATAGGCCGAAGATGTAGCCCTTCGTGAAGGCCGTGCCGCCAAACAAGCAGAAAGATCCAGGCGCGTTGCGGCACATCGTCACGACGGTGCCGGCGTACATGCCACGCACGCCCTCCTGACGTAGCAGTGGCAGCAGCCCGTTGCGCATCGCGTGCTCGTTCGTCTGGCTCAGCACCTTGAGGCGGTCCAGTGGGAGGAGGAAGACTTCGCCGAGGCCGATCAAACAACCCGCCGTGGCGTCCTCCATCACCTTGTTTGCGTTGCCGAACCACCGCGTAAAGCTCTCGCGGTAGTTGGAGCTCAGAAAGTCGCGCACCAGCGGCTGACCAGCGAACTTGTACACACGCTGGAACACCTTGTACACCACCGCGTAGAGGGAGCCGGGGTAGAGGTACATGACCTTGCTGAGGATACCGTCCGCGGCGTGCTTCTTGAAGACGATTTGGTTCAAATTCGCAGCCGTTTCGCCGAGAGAGCCGCGCATGATGGAGCCTTTGTTTGCCATGAGTCGCTTCGCCGTGGTGTCGAAGGGGTGAAAGAAGGCGATCTCAAGGATGCCGGCGCCGGTGGCGGCGCCAGCGTGGCTGCGCACGAAGCGGTCCACGAAGCTACGCTCCGACTTGGGGGCGGCGGCGGTGGCGGACATGGTGGGACAGAATGGCTCAGTGTGTGTGTGTGTGTGTTGTTGTATCGTCTGACAATGAAAATGGAACGTACGGATTGGCAGGGAGGAAAGCAAGTCAGTCGGGGTGTGTGTGAGGTCGCACAAGGTCAACGTATAGTCTGTGAGGGAAAAATAAAAAATAGGTTCCAGGGAGGAAACTAAACGTGTTTTTGTTGTTGTTAAATATAGCCTTCTATGGAGTCGTGAGCGTGTTGCTGAGTTGGTTAAAGAAACAAAAAAAAATGAACATGGAATTGGTGTTAGACCGAGAGTAGCACAAAAAAAATAAAAGAGAGAAGAGTCGGTTTGAGAGAAAAAACAATCACGTTGCGTCACAAAATTAACAACAGTAATAGCTGCGCATAGAAGCTGCCTTTTTGTCGAGCTGGCCTGCGTGCTTTAAAATGAAAAACTACAGCAGACACAGAAAAAGAGAGCGCCATGCCACTGACTGTTGACACGCCTCGCCACCAGTCTCAGGATCCGCCGCACAGCGCTGCAAGCGTAGCCGGCCACCGTGGCGCGACGCACTCCCACACCGCGCTCAGGTGGGAGCCGGTATGCGAAAGAAAAGGGGGATCAGCTCTTTAAAGAAACAGCGAGACGACAATGAACGTCGGAGATACGGCGCATGGAGCTTCTCTCAGTGACTTGTCTGGTGTTCTTTTTTATTTTTTTTAAGATAGTGCACCCACTGGATTACCATCGGTGCTCAACAAACATTTAAAGAAGAAAAAAAAAGTTAACGGATTAATCGTGCGTGCCAAGAAAAATAGCACCATTAAGAAGGCGTCCACTGCATCAACGCAGACGACACCACCATGTCAGACATTTAACGTCATCATTAGCCAGGTGCCCTCCTTCGCACCTTGTCAACACACACCTGCCTCTGCGGAGGGCAGTTCAAAAGCGTTAAAAAAAAAAAGAAACTAGAAAAAAAAAGAAGAAGCAGCAGTGTTGGGTGCACCTTGCGCTGGCCTCACACCGTCGCTCTCCCTTCCAGTCATCGCAGGAGCCTCTCTCTCACTCAGCGTCCTCGCTGCCCGCCGGTTTCGCGTTCGACTCCCCGCTGAGGCCCTTGCGCTTTGCCACCTTCGCGCGCGACTTGAGCGACTCCACGGTGTTCATCGAGTGCTGCTGCTGCTGCAGCTGGTTCATCACGTTGTGGTACCGCTTCTCCCGCACCGCGTCGTCGACGGCGGCTCGCTTCTCCTGCGCACGGCGCTGCACCGTCGCCTCCGCTGTCAGGTGGCGCATCAGCCGCTTCTTGTCCTCGCGGATGTCGCGCTTCATCAGCCGCACTTCGTTCTTCACCGCATTCTCCTCGCGTTCCGCCAGGAGCGGGTCGAACTGCCGAATCGGGCGGGGACGGAAAGTGCGCATCGCCAACGGCGTGCGGTGGTGCTTCACCGCCGCGGCGGTGTCCCGCAGCTTCACGGCGAGTGCCTCGTGTGCGAGGCGCACCGCATGCGTCGGCTGCCACGACGACGCACCGTCCGCAGCAGCAGCAGCAGCAGCAGCGACGGCGGTGGTGGCTCTGCGTGGCTGCAGCAGCAACCTGTCGAGACCTAAAAACGGTGCGGCGCACATCACTGGGAATGCCGGCGTCGTGCGGTACAGGTCGCACACTTCGTCGTAGATGTGATAGGCGCAGAGCAGCAGTCGCTGTGGGTCATGGGTGGTGTCAAGGATGCCGATTTGGTACACCGGGCGGTCTGCCGGCGCAGCTTCCGAGGAGGAGGAAGAGGCGGAGGAGTCCAGGAGGACGGCGTCAGGTCGGTCCATCAGCGGCACAGGCAGCAGCGCTCCCTGGTAGCGGACGGGCTCGAGCACACTGCGTGGCAGCTGCAGCGCGAGCACGTTTAGCACCGCCACCACCACCTCACCACAGTAACGGCCAGCCCCCGCCTTCAGGCAGTGGAGGAGAAGGGTGGTCAGCACGAGGTAGCTGTGCACCGCCTCCAGGGAGTCCAGCTGCATCTGCATGAGCGCGGAGCAGACGAAGAGAAGAAACGGTGTGATGACCTCGTGGCGGTAGTCGGAAGTTGGGAAGATCTTCGTGATGGCGTAGAGGTAGACGAGGAGAGCACGGCGGATGCCACCGCGGCGGGTGCCACGCAGGAAACTCCGCTCTGCCTCCACCAAGATAAGCCGAAACGCCTTCGTCGCCGCCACGACGTGCTGCGCTGCGTGGCGGTGCAGCTGAACGAGCAGACGGTGTAACGCGTCCATCTTTGCCGCCCTCGCCTTGTCGTCCGTCGGTGCGGCAGTGGTGGCGAGCTTCTCCAGTTCCTCCAGCAGGTGGTCCAGCGTCTGCGACCCACTCACGCGGTCCGATGACTTCACTGCAGCTGCGGTGCTCTCCTCGTCCTCCTCCTCCTCCGCCGCTGCCTCCTCCTCATCCTCCGCCTCCTCACCGTCACCGTCGCTGTCGCCTTCGAAGGAGGAGGGGATGTCTACGTTGTCGTCCCCATCCCCGTCTACGGCGTCGTGGTCGCCGTCCATCTGGAAGGCCACATCACCGCCCTGCTCCACCCACTCCCCCCGCGTCAGCTGGGTCTGGTCGCGCTCCTGAAGGTGCAGCGACGGCACCTGCTGCCGGTCCGCCATGAGCAGCGCCTGCTGGGCAGCCTGCGCCGCCTCCTCCTCCTCCGTCAGGGTGCGCGCGACGGCGTGCGCGCGGCGCGGGTCGAGCTGGAAGGCGTGCATCATCGAGTCGAAGTCATCGCCGCTGGAGCCGGCACGACGGGCGGTGTGCTGCGACGCCGCGCGAGCCTCCGCAGCGTCCGCCGCCGCCTGCCGTGAGAGGCCCGGTGTGATAAAACGTGGCGGCGGTGGTGCCGCCGCATTGGCGGACGTGTCGGCGTCGCCTTCTTCTGTGGAGCGGCCGGCACCGCTGCGAATTTTCGCGAGAAGCGCGCGGTCCGCCGCATCGAGGAAGGCCGGCGCAGCCGCCGGAGTGGTGGAGTCCGACGTGGGTGCTGCGGTGGGGTCTGACGCCGCCATGGACGGCGGTGGCGGGGCCGTTCGCGCAGCCTCCGCCAGCGTGCGCACCTCGAACTCACCGGAGGTCTTCAGCGTCAGGCACTTCGCCTCGTGGCCGCGGCGGTACGACGCCAGCAGTGCCCGCACCTCCGGTGTGCCGGACTGCGCAAAGGCCTCCTGCTCCTCCTCCGTCTTGTTGCGCTTCGGCAGTAGATGCAGCAGCCCGTTGATCTCCGCGTCGAGCTGCAGCGTCGCCGCGTCCCGCTCCGCCCGCTCCCGCTGCAGCTGCGCACGCTGCCCTTTGCTGTTGGAGATCATTTCACGAAATTTCTCCGCCCGGGTCATCTTAGCTGGCTGGGCGGTGCCGTCACCCGCATCACCGCCGTCCCTCTCCAGGCCATCCAGCCCGCTCGCGTCCCCATCGCGCACGCGACGCACACCCATCAGCGAGGAGGCCCCTCCCCCTACGCCGCCCGTCGCGGTGTCCGCCGTAGCAGATAAGTTAAAGCGGTCAATGCGGCGTGTTGTGCGAGTCGTCCGCAGCGCCTTCTCCAGGCCCATCGTCGCACTGCGCGTGGAGGCCGGCGCGGCGGTGGTGCCGCTGCGGATGGCAGACGAGCGGACGCGCGCGAAGGGGTTCGGCGTGTCGCGCACATCATCGTCCGCGGGTGCGGCAGCGGTGTAGCGACTGCCCCCTCGCGCCAGCATTCCCTCGCCTACGCTGCGCGTGGTGGTGCTGCCGCCGTCGCCGTGGCTGCCGCTCTGCTGGCGGATTTGTTCCTCCTCGCGACGCTGCTCGAAGTGGCTTTGCTTCTGCGTGAATTTATTCGCGGAGGACTTGGCGAGTGCGTTGGACTGCTGCCGCTGGTGGCGCTGCACCAGCTTGGCGTTGTGCGTTGTGCGAGAACCCGCCATCCTAGTGACAAAAAGTATAGATACTAAATCTTTTTTTTTCTCTTTCTGTGAGTGCTGAACGAAAGCAGTTCAAAGAAAAAAAGAAAGGCAGACGAGCTGTATCAGTCAAGTAGCAAGCGTATGTGCAAATGAACGAGTAAGCAATGTGCTGTGTGCGTGTGTGTGTGTGTGTGTGTGAGGAGGGTGTGGCACCAGTCGTGAACAGCTCCAGGCAAGCGATCCAACTTTGAAAGACAACTGTTTCACAGGCGAATCGACACAAAAGAGTAGGAAAGACGAGATGGAGAAGTGGAGGACGACAGTATGGCGCAACAGTCTATCCGGATAACGCACTTCGATGTCGTGTCTCTCGGTGCCCCACACACAGAAAAGCTGCACTTGCATTCCATTGTGCAGTGTAACGGCATCGACAGTGAAGCACGCACCACAGTTTGGGTGCCGCAGCTCGCGTTGTTTGTCTTTTTTTTTTTCTTCCACCGCTTCTCCTCCCTTTTCCATCGCGCAAGCGTTCGAATGCTTCGTGCAGAGACGAGTCCACCGATAGATAACTACAGCGTTAAAAAAGCTGATGTGGCGTGCTTATTCCTTTGTTGTTGTGTGTCTTGTGATACGTGAATTCTCGATACACTGCCGCCTCTCCGCGTCACGGAGCACGTGCGCGGTATTAAAGAAAAAAAAAGGTAAACAAGATGAAGGTGGACGACACCTGCGCTGGCAGCGCCACGGGAACCTCTCTCCACACCACGACACCCAAACACCCTGCAGTCAGCACCTGTGGAATGTCATTGAGTGAGGTGTCAGTTGCTACGCACAAGCGCCTCAGCACTCCTCCTTTGATGCGTATGTCCGTGTCTGTGTGTGTCTGTGTGTGAGTCTGTGTGTGTGTGTGTGTGCCTGAAGCTGCCACTGCGACTGCCGTGTCACCGCGTCGTTGATCCACCCTCTCCCTACTCTACGCTACTTCGCCTTCGTGGCTGTACGCCATCGCCATCGTCTCCGCACACTTCTTCAGCCGCTGCACGTCGGGTCCACACGCGAGTAAATCCGTTCGCACCGCGGGTGCAGGCGCTGCCGCCGCCGCTGCTGCCTGATGCCGCTCCGCGTAGCACTTGACCACTGCCACCACCTCCGCCTCGCAGTGCAGGTCGCGTGCCGGGACGAGGTAGCGATACCGCGTGTCCTCAATGTTCTGCAGTGCCGTGTGTATGTGCTCCTCCGCCTTCAGCACCTTCAGCCGATCCTCTTGGACTGCCGGGGTGAGGGCAGCGACTTCGTCTTCGCGGAGAGGCCGCATGTCCACTGTAGGCAAACCTTTCTTCTTCTTTGCCTTCACCACCGGCGCCACGACGGGCGGCGGCAGCGGCGGCACGTCCGCGTCGTCCGTCTGCGTCGCACCGGTGTGTGTTGCAGCCGCCGCCTCGCCCGGTGGCACGGGAGATCCCGCCAGCCCGGTGACGGGTGCGAGCACTGGCACTCGAACTAACGGGGACACCTGCCGGCCACTGGACCACCACGTCCAGGGCTTGTACCAGTGGAACGGGTGCGCGGCGGCGTCATCCTCTCGGCGGTTAATCACGAGGAGATCTGACATGGCTTTGTTTTGGTAGGTCTGCATCGCGGCAGAGCCCTTCACGCCAAACACCTTCTCCTCCGAGGCTGCACCGACATTCACGAGCAGCACACCGAGCTTCGTGAGCCGCTCCTGATCCTGGGCAGACATGGGAGAGGCGGCGCTGCTACTTTTAGTGTTGTTGCTGCTGCTGCTGCTGCTTGCGATGTTGTTGGTGCTCGTACTGCCACTGCTCGAGAGTTTGTCGCCATCGGCGCTCGTCGTCGTCGCACCAGAGGCACCAACCATCGTTGATGAAGCAGTGATGCTTTTTTTTTCTTTGTGTGTGTGGGTGTGGGTGTGTTTCGCTAAACAGAGAGGAGAGAACGAGCGTGTGGCAGTCGTCGAACCTCCGTCTTTCGAGCGTATTACAATGCGTGTGTGTGTACACGTGTCAACGTCACCAAAAAAATAAATGGCAATGTGCGCCGAGTCCACTATCACACTGCGAGAAAACAAGCAAGACGACAAAAATGCTGAATCAGAACAAACAAAAAAAAAACAGAGAAGAAGAGGAAAGGTTTTGCGTGAGAAAATGAAAGCACCACTGCATTTGTTTTGCCAAGTACAGCAACGACAGAGACAAAAGGAGTGGAGAGCTGACGCACGGTGGGAGGGGCAGCGCGACACTACGCATCGGACGTCGGTGAGACCACACTGCGAGTTGCACGCCAGCGGAAGAAAGAAAAGAGACGAAAAGCTGCATTGAGAGTTTGTGTGTGTGTGTGTGTGTGTTTGTGTGTGTGTTTTACTTCTTTCTTTTTTTTCTTCTATCCTACCTTGTATAGAGGTAAAGAAGAAAGCAGAATACGTTGGAACAGTTAGAAAAAAAGAAAAAAGAAATAGATGAGCGTCAAGGACACAAGTGCTTCCGTCCGCGAAACGCACGAGGGGTGAGATATATATATATATAGAAGCGTACACTATTCGTCACAGCAGCTG
>AUXI01000446.1:0-19818 GCA_000482105.1 Crithidia acanthocephali | reverse complement strand
ACAGTTTGCTCATGCAGAAAACAGCTCGAAGCTCTCTAGCGCATTATAAAAAGGGGTAGGGAAGGCTTAAGAAAGAGAAGCAAAAAAGTAGACACACGCGAGTTATAGAAAAAAAAAAGTAATGGAACTGCAGATATGTGGCTTTCAAGTGCAATTCTTGTAACCATTAAGGCACCTCGCTTGTAGGAGTGTCAGTGACCGCCGTGTGCTTGATAAGGACACAAAGAAAGCTGGCAAGGGCGATCATGCGGATAACCGAAACCACACATGTCGTTGGCGGCGGCATAATGCGGTCGTCAAAGTCAGCTGCAAAAAGCGGAACAGCGGCGGTGTAAGCACAACAGGCAAAAAGCACGAGTAGGGTAAAGCAGAGGCAGATGACACCCCCGCTGCGCAAACTGCGCACAAGAATGCGCTGTGGAGAGCTGAAGAGCACCCTGAAGCAGATTACCATTGTTAGGAAGCACACGCAGCTTTCCAGCATCACAAGGAAGTATAGGAGTCCAATAATGGCCCAGGTGAAAGACGTACCTTCGTCACCCGGAACCTGCGTATTGATAAGGTGGAAAACGTTGCCTGCGATGCAGATGGACACGAAGCTTGTCAGGCCGGCCACGGCAACAGAGAGTCGAGCTAGGATGAGGTACAACTCGTTGAATTCGCAGCCCTTGACTCCCTGGGGTGCAACGAGTGAAGCACCATCCAGTGGTAGCGTTTCAGAGTCGTCTGTTGTTGCCGGGAAGGCAATGGGAAGCGCGGTAAACGCAGCGGGGTTGGAGAGCATCGAAGGACTGAGCGGGAGAGACATGCTGTGCAAAAGTGGTTGCTTGTAGGTCTTTTTGTGGTGCTTGTATGATCTGCAGTACGGCAGAGCCTGGATGCAAAGAGGGAAGCGGAGACGAGCAAAGAAAACGGCGGCAATCGCAAGATGGCAAAGAAGCAGTGAAAATGGAGAGATACCGTTGTTAATCTAAAAAATCGAAAAAGAATGCCTAGTGGCAGATATCCGAATACATCACTGGACGTGCTGCTTCGGAATGTGCACACCTTCAGCTTGTGGTGTTATATGCATTCTTTCACTTCCAGCTGCACGAGGACTTCCTTTGTCCTCTCATCGACAACCCAATGGTCCGAGATGCCGTTTGCATCAGAGCAGCCGGTCACGTTTTTCTTTCTTTTTCTTTCTTCTTTCTTGACCCGAAACGGAAGAAACACAGAGAATCTCAAAGAGAAGGAGAAAGGCATTGTGTAGAACAAAAAAAGAGGGAAAGCATTGTATCTATCATAGCCAGTGCAACTTGAACGAAGAGCACTGGTGCATCATGGCGGCCGTCGCACTTACGCGTAGCCGTACAGGATGTGGCCGCGCTTGCGCAGCGCGTTCACGACGTCGGACGCCGTCACCGTCTTCTTGCGCGCGTACTCGGTGTACGCGGTGCTGGAGCGCACGACGTCCTCGACGTACGCCTTCAGCACACGGCGCACCTCCTCGTAGATCTCGCTCGAGATGCGCTTCACGCCACCACGGCGGGCCATGCGGCGGATGGAGCCGCGGGTGATGCCGCGGATGTTGTCGCGAAGCACCTTCTTCTGGCGCTTCTGGCTACCCTTGGCGTCAGCGGAGCGCTTACCCTTGGCCATTGTTGATGATGGGGGTGAAAGAGGAAACTGGAAAGAAAAGCAC
This sequence comes from Crithidia acanthocephali, assembly GCA_000482105.1. NCBI lineage: Eukaryota > Euglenozoa > Kinetoplastea > Trypanosomatida > Trypanosomatidae > Crithidia > Crithidia acanthocephali. The sequence goes on along the minus strand of AUXI01000446.1, from coordinate 18,134 downwards.
GAAAGCTGTCGGCGGTGAGAACTCTTTCGAAAACCGGTTTGTGTGTGGTGTAGTTTTTTTTTTTTGGTACAGAGGGGAAACAAAAGATTGACCGAGCAGAAAGAAAGGGAGAAAGCAAGGGAGATTATAGCAAGTGCTTCATGCATGATGAGAAAAGGTCAAGGCAAAAGGCTCGCGTCGAAAGAACTCCAGTGCCATGGTCCTCTTGATGCCCAGAACTCGCACATTAGAGCATCGTTTGCTTTCACTGCGAGGCGCTTGTTGACCTCCACTGGTCATCGAGAATGCAAACATTTTCAGTGACGTTTCCTTCGATGTGGCCTATGGGAAGAAAGCCTAACCACAGCAGCGCAGCTCGTGGCAGACGCGAGAACCGCCTACGGATGGGGTACGGCTCCTCAATGGCGAAAAGAGTGTTTCAAAACACCTTTTTAAGCTGTTGACGATACACAGGCTCCACCGGTAAGCGACGATGGATTAGTAATCAGTTAGTGCCACCTGGTGCACACAATCGTTGGGATGAGTGAAGATGTGTTCTTTGTGTTTTTGTCTCGCTTCTTCACCCCCCCCCTTTCCCCCTCGGTCTTTTCAGGTATCTTATAGAAAACAAAGAGGTTTCAGTCGCGTTGTGGAAAAGCTACGCTGTATCACTGGTCGCCGCGCGCTTCATTGCCACCTGAAAGAGGTGGTGCTGCGTTACTTTCACTCAATCGAAATTGTGTTGCTTGTCGCTCCTCCGTGTAGTTTCATGAGTGACGCTTGTTCAGAGTTCAGTATCCCAAGAACACCTACGATTAGCCTTCTGTGAATGCACCCAAGCGACGGCTTTGAATACTTGAAACGGTTTGCAGCGCAAAACCGGACAATTTGAAGACAAGACCAAAAAAAAAATTAAAACGTGCGTGTCGCACACTTGGTAGTGACTTCCAACTCCAAAAATACTAATTACAACAAAAGGAACTATATAATGTAGCGTCACTGCTTGAAAAAGTAGAAAAAAAAATCTGCTAGTTTTTTAACCAGGTGGTGTACCGTAACATGACTACAACAATTGCTCGCCATTCCTCTCTTTCGATAGATGAATTGAAAAAACAAGTGCTGCGTTCGTTGAATTGGTGTAACGGCATCCTGGAGGGAAGAGAAGAATACGATTCCTCAAGGCAACATCTCGTCTTCCCGAGTTTAAATTCGGAATAAATATGTAAACAATCAGCTATCATTTTTGAACAATATCCGTTTACCACCCACGCTTTCGAACAACCTTGGCATCTTTTGCACGCACACACAAATTCATTTCAGCCGCAACACTTTCCGGGAAGCAGTTCTTTGTTAAATTGCACAAGCGCGTGTCTAAATGCACAAACAGTGGCAAGACCTTTTCTTCACTTGTTCTTCTGTTTGTTCAGTCCCTTTCCCTTTTATCTCGCAATGGAGGAAGAGCAAACAATACACGTACCGAGAACGCGAAATGGCGGATCGTTTAGCGACTCGAAAAATGTAAAGCTTCACGCCAACGACTTTGATTGGGAGACAAAAGTGGCGGAGCTTAATGAGTCAGAAAGAAGTCTTGTCGAAGAGTATCTGCAGAAATGTCGCGCTGCGCTATCGCAGACAAACGCAGCATCTGCCGAAAGCGACATTCCTCCCAAGCCGTGGGAATCACATTTCTCGTCTTCAAAGCACCATTTCCCACTCAAGAACTACATTGTGCATGCCTTTCCGCTTCTGCGTAATTATGTCGTAGAGGGAGCGTCGGAGGCGTGGATTTTGGAGTGTGGTTGTGGCACAGGCAGTACGCTTCTCCCTATTATGCGCGAGTGTGCCAACGCCGACGCTCACTTTGTAGGTTTTGATATATCCGCATCAGCGCTAGCTCACTTTGCAAGTAACGAGATAGCTAAGAGCTTTCTTGAGCGTCGAAAACTCACCTTGTTTCCGTTGGCGATAGGAACGCGAACCAACGCCTGCGAAGCCGGTGATGTCGCTCCTGCACACAAACGCCAGCGACTTGACAACAACGAGGTGATCGTTGTGGAGGCGTTGGAGAAAGCGAACGCTTCTCTGTCAGGCAAGAAGTTCGACGTTGTGTTTCTAATATTTGTCCTGTCTGCTTTGCCAACCGTGGACAAGATGATTCTTGCATTAAAGCAGCTGAGGCAAGTATTGAAGCCGAGCGGTGTTTTGTTTTTCCGCGACTACGCCCTGCCGGATCACAACTTCTTTCGTTTTTTGTCCAAGCTGAACAACAGGATTGATAGTGTTGCGTTCGTCAAAGGTGACTCTACTACGCAGGCGTTTTTCCACAGAGATTTTACGCTGCAGCTTTTTGAAGCTGCTGGCTTTGTGGAAGTTGACGATTGTAGTTCCAAAGTCACATATCATTGCAACCGAATCGAGAATCGCAAGAATGGGAAAAGAATGGATAAAATATTTATAAACGGAACATTTAAGCTAGCTAACGAGTAAAACACTTTTATGTTTGATAGGTTTGTTGGTTTCTGCTACAAAAAAAAAAGGAAGCAACAATTTGATTGTTTGCTTTTACATGATTGCGCAACAAGCGCACCGGCTGAAATCGATCTAATAAATGATGGAAGCGACAACACGGTAGCTGCCTGGCAGCAGTGTGCGTTAACATGATTCAGACGTTGATCTTTGTAAAAGGAGAGCATTTTCTGAAAGCTAACTTGTGGTGCATTCCTTGTTGACTTGAATGTGATGAATATTGCATGGTCTGAAGAAGTAATTAGTCCGTTTTCTGTTGTGTTTGTTAGTGTTCTCCTTGTTTTAACGTTATTTCTCTTGCGATTGTACCTACGGTCTTTTCTTTACTGCCTCACTTCTCTTGCTCTCTTTTTCTTTCTTTGCGTGCTAGTTGTGCTTCATTCGGAATCTTTTGTTCAGCAACGCCATATTTGCAACGCACATCATCTCTAGCGTCGCACATTAAGGTTCACCAACCTTAAAGCACTTGTGCATTACTATTGCTACAAACAGTATCGAGCCATTCACAACGTAAACGCGCATGCTGTAGTACTTTTCGAGTACAGAAGGCTTAGGAGAATCACGTGGCAGAACAACTAGTGGCAATGGAGAATAAAAACGACTCTGAGGTTGCTCATGTTCTTGAAGGCAGTGAAGGCAACCGCTTTCAGCTCAAGAAGTGGAACGCTGTCGCGCTGTGGTCGTGGGACATTCAAGTCGACACGTGCGCCATTTGCAGAAACCACATCATGGATCTCTGCATTGAGTGTCAATCTAACCCTGCTTGCTCTCCAAAAGACTGCACCGTAGCATGGGGAGCGTGCAACCATGCTTTTCACATGCACTGCATTTCCCGTTGGCTGAAAACACGAAACGTGTGCCCCCTAGACAACAAAGAATGGGTGTACTTGCGATACGGCGCTTAAAGTCCATTCTTCTCGCTGACAGCATTTCTCAGTCTTGAAAAGATGCGTGCATTTCTACGTTACTCTTCCCAGAACAGTGAAGGTGAAATGATTTGTTGACTTCCAATGTCTTTTGGTTGGAGTTCTGCCCAGCTCAATTAAACAAACAAACAAAAAAGAATAGCAAAAAAAAGAAGCAAAGCTGTTGGTTTACCGTTGCAGCCTCACCACGCCTTCCGTTGCCGTGCGAAACCGTAGAAAGGTTCTTTTCTCTGGAGAAGGAAAAATGATGAAAACACTGCGGCAACAAAACACTGTTTTGTTGCGATTTACTACAGCTCCCCGATTGAGCATTCGATGCTCTTCCCATTTTTTTTCTCCGATGCGAGGCTGTGAAAGTGTTTATTGGGAACCTTTTTTTTCTCTTCTTGTTGTTGTTAAACACAGATCCTGAAATGCAAAAAAAAAATACGAGCTTTCTCCTCTTTCTTCCCACACCCATTAGATTGACAAACGTTGCAGGTGACTCTTGCACAAGAGTCAAGCCGATGTCTTTATTGAAACCAACAACGCGCACACTGTGTAACACTATTAGCACTTCGCTCACAGAAACTGTAGCATCGTCAGAAAGCGCTGCCTCCGCAACGTGGCTGTTTCGCCACATCCCTGGGACTCAGCAGTTCGCACTGTTCAGCAATGCTGTGAACAATGCCAGTGTTTCTGTGCACTGTACTCTGCCAGCGCCACGGACTGCCGCAAGGCGAGGCAAAAGGCGAAACAGTCAAGAGTCCGATCTTTCTCCCAGGCGTCAGAAGCTTCCTTTCACCTGCTACCTAAGCAACCTATGTCGTGGCTTCCCACTTGTTTTGACGCTGCGTTGCGAATCCCGCGCTGATCAACTCGTAATTGTCGGTGCGAGATTCACACGCGATGCGCCTCCGCTCCGTCAAGGTCCCGAGTCGACCCGGGATCACCTAACGTATAGCGGACCGTACCTGACTCAAACGCATTTGTCTGATCTGTTGGTTGGGCTGCCGCCTCACGGCAGCCCTCTAGAACAACCATCTCATGGAGAGGCGCTGTTTTTCAACTCGACCTACTATTACGACAACTGTGGTCACAACTGGCACGGGCACAATCCGGTGCACACAGTGCAACCTGAGGTGGCGGACGCAATTGCACAACTTGTTGCTAGCTACGGTGTCGATGACGACCTGGCCGCGCATGTTGCCGAAAAAGCGCAATTGGTCGAAAAGGCGGAGAAAGCTGCTTGGCAACAACTGCTGCGCGACGCTGTTCTACAGCACTGATGAAGGGTGGACAATACTTCTCTTTTTCCAGCTCCCTTTTTTTGCATGATAAAACGAAAAAGCAATCAAGGTGGTTCGGTTTTCTCACATCCATCCACTATCGACGAAATCCTGTCAAAAGGCGGATTTAATGAATCTCTTTCTCTGTGTGTGCGTGCGCGCCACTGCAATACCCAGCCGAGTACTGCGAATATGCACTTTTCAGCTGTGGTGTGTTTTTCTTTGCGTGTCTCTCGCCAGCTTTTTGGGCAAGTATTGTCTTCGTTCTTCTGGTGTTGTTGGGCTACGGGGACACGTAGTTAAGCACAAAGTCACCCATTACTTTACCAAGAAACCCCCTTTTTTAGCCATTTGTTTTCTTCCCGTTCTCCTTTCCTCGTTTCTTCTCTGCTATTGTCTTTCGTTGTTTTCGTTTTTCCGCCCACGTGTAACGAATTGTTTTCAACGTTTTACAGGTTTCTCGCTTTTTTCTGCAAAACACAGCTAACAACAACACACTCTCTTACTCGCTTTTTTTTTCTCTTTCGGATTATTCCTTGCTCTTTCTGAGCACTCTATTTCTTCTCTTCTTTTTTTCTTCTCACTTTCTCACCCTTCGCAACCATGAAGAAGTTTGTGATGGACACCAAGGCGGCCCTCGGCACTGCGCCGAAGACGGAGGACAAGGAGTTCGACCAGAAGGCGGCCAACGTCAAGGGCGTTGAGAAGGCTATCTCTGACTACCGCTCCGCGATGGAGAAGATGAAGAGCGCCGCGTCGTCCTTTGCGTCGGCGATGGAGGCGATGTCGAAGGCGTTTGACATGCTGAGCAAGGCTGAGGACGCCACGGACGCCATGAAGGAAATGGCGAAGGAGTACGAGGCGGCGTCGAAGAAGGTGAACGACAACATCCTTGTCGACTTTAAGAAGGCGATCGACGACCACGAGAACATGACGGCTGTCAAGGACCTAGCGTCGGAGTGCAAGAAGCTGGAGAGCAGCCGGAACAAGGTCATGGCTGAGTACGACACGTACCGCGATGCGGTGCACACGAAGGAGGTCGAGTACAAGAAGAAGAACAAGGATCTCACCGACTCGAAGCACTACAACGAGGAGGTGGCGAAGCGCGACAGCTTGAAAGCCGAATTTGAGAAGGCTGACAAGGAGTTCAAGGACAAGTACGATGAGCTGGAGAAGGCCAAGGTGGCGACCTACAGCACGGGCATGTCCGCCTACCTCACGAGCACCTCTCACTTCCTCGAGTCGATCGAGAAAGAGTTGGCGCACGCGGTGTCGAAGGCTGGCAAGGGTTCGAAGTAGGCAACCCATCCGCCTTCTCGCTTCTTCTCGTCTCCCTCGGACGACAAAAAGGCGCCGTTGTGGAAAGCAAATCCACACACACACAAAAAAAAAATGACAATCGTAGATGGAGTGCGTGCACACCACAATGCACAAAAGCTGACGGACTACTTTTCATACGAAGTATTCCAGCACCGCTGTTGTCTTTGTCTGTCACCTCGCACCGTCTTTTCTTTACGATAGATATCAATACTGGCTCTCATTTGTTCTCCTTTTTTTCCTTTTCCTAATTTCAGGCGATGATAGTTACTGACTGCCGCACCGTCGTTGTTTTCAATCTCAGCGTGCCTTCTGCTTATAGCGACACGCACGCGATTGAGGGTCAAGGGCAGGGCAAAACGAAATTACGGTAGATACTTTTCATCTTTTTGCTTGCCTTCTCACCACCCGCGATGACACGCCTCAGTTCAAAAACCTTCATTACTTCTTTTGTTTTAGTAACTCCTCTTTTCAAACCGTATCTATACCAAATCCTCACTTTCTCCCCTTTTCTCGATTTCGCATGTTCATGCGAACGCTTGACACAGAGTACATCTGTTTTCAGGACTTCGTGAACACTTTTTTTTTTTCTTGATTTTCCCTTGGTTTTATCGTTTGATATTCACGCGAATGATTTGCTGTCATGCAGCTTCCGATCGATGCGTTTTTTTTTTTTTATCTTCTACAGTTGGCATGCGCTTTTGTCCTGTTCTTACCTATCTTTGATTGCTGGTGCCCACGAAACAAAAATAAAAAGAAGCAACGCTGCCGGTTTCAAAAAGTCCTCTTTTTGGGGAAAAAATACACATTGAATATCAGTTTGATCGGCGATGATTTCTTGCTCGTAAGGATTCAAACAGCTTTTAACACGGTATGTTGGCTGTGCGGCTCTAGACTCAATTAAATTTCTTTCGCATTCCAAGAAAAAGGGGTTTAAAGCCGTGTGGCACACGATCGAAGAGGAAAAAAAGGTGATCACGCTAAATGTGGTGAACTCTCTTTTATTAGAAAAACGAGCGTTGACGTTCGCGCATGGTACCAGATTCCATTGTACTGCAGGTCTGCAACTCCTTCCTTTTCATAACTTTCCTTTCGCTTGTGTTTGAAGTTCAAAAGAAGTCCACGAGTGCTATCACTTTCGTTCAATCGATCATACGCGAGCACAACAGTACCCAACAACAAAAACAACAACAACAACAAAAAGATGCTAAAAATCAAAACGGCGTTAAAGCTGGCGCCGAAGACGCGCGATGAGGAGTACGACCGGCGCAAGAAGGAGATGAAGGAGCTGAGCTCGGCCATCCACACGTACAAGTCTGCCACCGAGAAGGCCAAGTCGTCGATGAAGCGCGTGGTGGAGGCGTGGGCGGATGTGCGCAAGGCCTTCCAGGGCCTCTCTGACCACGTGAACGTCCCTGACTGCACCCGGGACTGCACCTTGACCCTCGTGGCATCGATGGATCGCATTGAGGGTAGCCTGCTGCCGGAGTTCATGACCGCGATGGACTCCACCGTCATCCCCGCCACCAACGATCTCAAGACGCTCTACGATGAGTGCGACAAGCTGGAGAGCACCCGCAACAAGATCATGGCGGAGTACGACACCTACCGCAACGAGGTGGCAAAGAAAGAGTCGGAGTACCAGCGTAAAGGCAAGGATATCTCCACCTCGAAGAGCTACAACTCAGAGGTGGCAAAGCGCGACCAGCTCGAGACCGACTTCGGCGAGGCGGATCAGAAGTTCAAGGACACCCACGATCACTTGATGCAGAACCGCGCGATTGCCTGCAGCGCGGCCATGAACGCCTTCGTGAGCTGCTCGGCCACGTTTATGGAAGGGGTGTCCAGTGAGTTTTCCGCGCTCAGAGGCACCTCGCAGCAGGCGCTGCAGACAGTGCGCGACGGTGCGCAGATGGAGTACAACACCCCGAATGAGTGAACACTTCTTTTTTTTTTGCACTGCTGGTGTCTACGGACGAGAAGTGGGCGGAAGCGCGAGGAGGAAGGAGCACGGAAGCGCATTTGCCTCTTTTTGTTTTCGCACTTTAACACCATCTTTTCGTGCCTTTGTTTGTTTGCTGGTTCCCGATAGCTGTGTGGCGTGCATGGCTGCAGTTTGACGTATCGTAAGTGGTTGGCGCACTTCAGCAATTTGCTCTTTATTTGCTTCACTGTAACTTGCAGGCAGTAATAACAATTAAAAAAAAAAACACTCCTTGGCTTTGTTGCGCTTTTTGTTTCGTTGTCATAGCGAACGTATCGAGAAACACATCTTTCTTTTGCTTCATTATTTGTTTGTTTTATGGACTACTCAACAAGAAAAGGGCCAGCATCACTCGCCTTCTCTATTTCTTTTTTTTTTGTAGTTGTTGTTACTGTCCCCCTTTTCTCTTATAGCCTTTTTTTTTTTGCTTTTGTTCACTTATCCGACTAACTATACACTATCGCGTCAATGCAGCCCTTAGCACGTTTTGTGCAGTAGAACCAGGAGCCACAGAGAGGACAGACGATCATGTTCTAACGTTCACTTTTGTACCTGTATTCCTTTTGCGAGTTGAAGGCTCCGCACCATTTCTATTTTTTTTTTCCTCCTTCGGTCTTTATTCACTACGTTCACAGCACAAGAGGCGTACGCTGACATTTGTTTACTCGCTCCGTCGTCTTGCAATGACGATTCGCCACAGAGAGAGAGAGAGAGAACGAAAGAAAAAAGAGAAAGAGAAAGGAACACCTATCTTCTGGTCTCCGATGCTGAGTGCTGGTGAGGCCATCGCTGAAAAGAAAAGCAAAACGAAAAGTGCATTTGAACGGTGGAAAGTAGCCAACGCGATGATAGCTGCCACTGATTCCCGATTCATCTACGCATGTTGGATGCGTGTTGCGTGATGGCTCTCTAGAGGTCCCGTCATGCTTTTCAACCTGTCGTCTCGTGCTCTCCCCGCTTTCCTCCGTTGCTGTTCCACTTGATCGTTTTCCTTTTTCTTTCACCCCTTTTTTTTTGGCGGTTTTTACCTCTTATTGTGTATCACACACACACTACCTCATCAGACTCAGAAACCGTTTTTCACATCAAGCAAAAAGCATCCTTTATCATCAAGTTTTTTCTTCTTCTGTGTGCGTGTGTCCATTTAGTAACACGCAGCTCATTCTCGTGTGCACGACACACCCGGACGCACGCTTTCTCAGTGCCACGCAAAGGAGGCGGGAAACCATTCTGCGTCGACGAGGGTTTACACCTGTCAAGTCCTGGCGCATCCATCCTTTTTTCTTTCACCCACACAAACACACACACACACACACACACACACGCACAAGTTTTCTTTTTGTAGCGACGCGGCACGATGCACGCCGACGACCCTTTCAACGACTCGGTGAAGGAGGCGCGCGAGCTGGTGGTGCGAGCGCGGCTGATGGAGCAGCAGGCAACGCAGACGGGCGTCGTCACGCCGGCCACCGTCAGCGCGCTGCACCAGGTCCAGGACGACGTGGAGGAGCTGCTGCAGTTCCTGAAGGACATGCTGCGTGTGGTGGACGAGCGCGGCGGCAAGGTGCAGGGCAAAATCTTCTCCGCCAACGAAATCATGGAGCGGCAGAACACCGTCCGCGCGCTGGAGAGCGACGTGGCGGAGCTGCGTGGCTTCTACGCGAAAATCGCCGCGAGCAGCGCACGGCGGCAGCGGGCGGAGGCCGAGGTCGCGTCGTCGTCGCCGCGAATCGACAACAACAACGGCCAGGATGAGTTTGTCACCGCTCAGACGTACGCGCAGCGGGAGGAGGAGAAGGTGCAGGACGAGGTGCTGGATCGACTCACCTACGGCCTGCGAGAGCTCCGGGAGACCGGCGTGAACATACACGAGGAGCTCGACACGCAGGAGACGATGCTGGATGAGGTGGACCGTGATGTGTCAGGGGTGCAGGTGCGGCTGCGTGCCGCCAACGCGAAGGTGGACAAGCTGCTTGCGAGTATGTCGAATAAGGGGAAGGTGTGCACCATTGTGACGCTCATCTTCATCCTTGTGTTCCTCGCTTTCTTTGGGTTTAGCTAGTTGGGCGAAGAGAGGACAGTCTCTGGTGTTTCTTTCTTTTTTTTTTGTGTGTGTGTTTGTGTGTGGAGGTGCGTCTCCGCTGGCTTGCTTTTCCTTTTTCTTTCCCTCCCACTTATCCCGCTTTTTTTTTTCTTGTCTTCCCTTCCTGCTGATGGTTAAACGAAAGAAAAAGAAGTGCGAACACAAGATTGAAGCTTCTACCGTATGAAGCAGCCGACACTCCAGGCAATGCAGCCGTCGCTTCTTTTCTTTCATGCTTGTGTGGATCAACTTTTTTTTTTTTTCTTCTTAACCTTGACACAACTTATTGCTTTGGGCACGGTCTTCTTTTCGTTGCTTTTTCAATTGAGAGCCAGGCTTTATTCCTCTACTCCCTTTTTTTTCCCCCACGCGTTGGTGTTTGTGAACGAGGTGGAGGTGTATGTGAGTGTGCTTTCCGTACCTGTGTATCTTTTCTTCGAAACACAACAAGCAACGAAAACAGATTGCCACTTGCTAGCAAACGCCTGAGGGGGATCGCTTCACCCGTGCCACCATGCTACCTTCGATCCGTCTTCTGCCCGCTGACAACAGGAGATAGAAAAACAAAGGAATGATAGCGCACGCCGGCTCTCGCTCACGAGAGCGCGGATGCTCTGGGAGTACGTCAGTGGCTTGAGCACGCACACACACAAAGACAAACACACACACTCCGTCGTTTCTTCCACGAGCTCAGGCTACACAAACTCTCTCATCCACCCATCTTTTTTGACTCCGTCTCATCGGCGCTTCCATCAACCATCCCACGTGGCATCCTCATTATGACGCGGTTCACGGTGCCTTTCTCTGTCAGGCACATCCTTTAGAATTACACACCCACACACGCACAGAAAAGGAAGAAGGCGAAAACTAAACAAACACTAATACGAATAGAAACAGTAGCGCCAAGCTAGTGACCAAGAAAACAGCCGGCAATCAAAAACAACAACAACAAGTGGGATGGACTTCACCGCTGAGCTTACCGGGCTGGTGCGCCGGGTCTCGCCGCCCACCTACGAGCGCCTTCTCTTACTGCTGCACTGTCTTCTTTCACAGTGCAACACAACTTGCACAGGCGAGGAGGTCGCCTTGTCACACGGCAAGCACAAACCAAACGTGAACACCGCCACCAGCAGCAGTAGCAGCGGCCGATTGCCGCTGTCCGTCTCTGGACTCTCCCTGGCTGCCAGCTGCGCTGTCGTGTGCAGCGCCTGCCCCGGTGCAGCCCCGCGGTTTCTCTTCCTGCTGGGCGGCAACGGAACGCTGCTGCGCAGCCCAGACGCCGGTCGCACGTGGCGCGTCAGCTTCGCACGGGCTGGGGCGGAGTCCACACCGGCTGCATCCACCACCATCGTCGACCCCGCAGCGTTGTCGGCGGAGCGGGCGGAGCCGGTAGATGTGTTGGAGGAGATGCAGCGGCTCCTGCATCCCACCACAGCAGCGGTCCAGGAGGGTGAAGCGGAGGACGAAAAGGAGGATGTGAAGATGAGCTGCGCAGGATCGGGCATTTCTGGGACCGTGTGCGGCGCGGACGGCTTCCAGGACGTCGTTGCCCTCTGCGGCTCGCATGGCTTTCTCGCCGTCTCCGGTGATCGCGGCGTCACCTTCACGACTGCCACAAACTACATCCCCTGCGGTGGTGACGACTACAATAAGAATAGTAATGGTAGTAGTAGTGGTGCTTCTTCGTCGCCGTCACCTCAGCGCATCTGCGTGCTGGACCACCGCTGCCTCCTCGTGAGTGATGGCTGTCGTGTGGTGAAGGTGGCCGTGGCGGAGGTCGGCTACGGCCGGCTGGCGCTGGGGCCCACCACGACGGTGCTGACCTGCACCTCGGATGTGTTGCTGCTGCGGGCCTACACGACGACGTGTGGGGCTCGTGCGGTGGTGGTGAGTGCACACGGTGCCCTGCACTTTTCCTTCGACGGCGCGGCCACGTTTCTCGAGGTGCGGCACGACCTCGGCGGTATTCGCGAAGTCGACGCGTTGACGGCGCTGCGCCGCTGCGAGCAGCCGGCCGTGACGCCGGCAGCCATCGCCGCTGCGCTGACGGGCGACAACGAAGAACCGTCTGTCCCGTCCTCCTCTTCCTCCCCCTCCACGTCCTCCGTGTACGCCTACAGCAGCGGGTATCAACGTGCGCTGTCCACCAGCAACAGCAACAGCAGCAGCAGCAGCAGTGGTGCTGCGGAGGGTGACAGAGCATACTACACCGCCGCGCTGACCCATTTCGAGCAGCGTGCGCGGCGGCACTCGTCTGGTGTCTTCTACGCGCACTTCCTCGTCGCCGGCGGCGGTGCGGCGGTGCTGCCGTACGACTACACCGCCGTGCTCTGCGTCTGCACTACCCGCGTCTCGCTCGCATCTCCGCCCACATCCACCACAGCACCAGCACAAGCGGAGAATGGCTTTCGTGTGCTCACCTGCGCGACACACGTCAGCTACGTGCCCTTCTCCCACACGCGACACCACAGTCCGCTGCCGTGCGCGGTGCTGCGCTGCCGCAACGATCAGAGCGGTATTCGTGGCGGTGGTGGTGGTGGTGGCCTCTTCGCCGCACGGGGCAGCAGTGTTGGCCTGAGTACCTCGACAGACCTCGAGCACTGGACGACGCCGCAGGGCACGTCGCCGGTAGCGCTGGTGACGGTGGCCGGGTCGGAGCTGCTGGCGTGCGGACGACTAAAGGTGCTGACGGTGGTCGGAGGTGCCGGGCCGGTGCGTACCGTACCGAGTGAGCTGCGGGTGCCGTACTTGGTCGCTGGCTTTGCGATGTAAGCTACATACACACACATACAGTCCATTTAGCGGACTCATTCAACCACCACCACAAGCCAAGATGAACGAAGCAGTACGGCACAGGTTTGTTTGTTTTCTCTCGTTTGCACTGGTAGTGCAGCGTTGTGCCAAAAAGCAATTTTTTTTCTTTCTCTCCGGGCTTTGGTGCCTTTCTTTCGTTGGCAGTGAGAAATGGATGCGGCTGCACCGTCATTTCTTTGGTGTGCGTGATTTACAGAGCGTTGCGAGGATGAAAAGAGAGAAAGTGTCCATTGCGACGCTTGAAAAAAAAGCAATGATCTACACGTGTTGCCTCTCTCCTCGTCCACCTTCCTTTCTTGTCGTCTTGACCTCACTGTACTCCTCATTTACACAAACACACGCAAACACACACACACATTGCTCAGTAGGCCCCACTTGGTTTTTTGTTTTCTTCTTTGGTTGGTTGTGTGCTTTTTGTGCACCATATCCCCCGTCGGGTGTTTTTTTTTAAATTTTTCTTCTCTCCCAAACCCTAAACAGGTGCGTCTCCCAAGCTGCAGCGGGCAGTCGTATAGTCCATTCTTCAAATCCTCTTTTACTACGTGTACTTTTTTTTCTTTTGTTTTCGTTACCCACTTCACTTGATACACACCCAAATTTTATTGCACTCCTTGTCCACAGAAGAACGAACACGAGAGTCCAACACACCCACACACACACAGATACATAAAGCAGCCGCTTGCACGCTCTACTGCCTGGTCGTAATGGGGACCAAATGCACGAAGGCAGATGAGGTGGTGGACAACCGCCGTGGCGAGGACTACCACGACGAGGCGCCGCCCAAGCGAGAGAAGAAGACGACGCACAGCAAGAGCGACAAGTCCACCGCCTCACCCAAAGCCACCTCCCGCAGCGGCACCCCGCCCCCCGCCCACCAGCAGAGGAGCGACGACGGCTCCGCCAGCGGATCCCAGCAGCAACAGCACACGACGACGGTGATTAAAAACATCGAGGCGCTGCAGCACACACTGAAGCCGACCGTCAGCGTCATCGCGACAGCGCTGCGCCACGACGAGTTCCGGCAGTTCACGTCCATTTTCGCCCCGAACAAGGCGGCGCTGGCCGTGGCGTCGTGCACGCGGGCGAAGCGACCGCAGCACGTCCTGGCCGCCGGCGAGGATCGCAGCATCGCCCTGCTGAACTACGAGACCGGCCACGTGATGCGTCGGTGGGTGCACGCCCATCAGCACGACATCAACTGCATCACCACGCCGACCGCGTCCGGCCTCTTTGCGACGGCGAGCCGCGACAAGGTGGTGAAGGTGTGGGACTTCACCTCCGACGGCCCGCGAGCGGAGTTGCAGGGCCACACGCTGAACGTGACGAGTGCCGATATGAGCCCGGATGGCGCGTTAATAGTGTCAGGCAGCAAAGACAACACGGTGCGACTCTGGGACGTCGCGGCGGCCGAGGAGCTCTACTGCGGCGATGTCAAGCTGAACGTGGTGCACTTTGTAAAGTTCATGCCGTCCATGCAGTGCGTCGCCCAGGGCGGCGAGGACCTGGCGGTGCGGCTGTGGGACGTGCGGACGCAGAACGCACACCAGGACCTGCAGCTCTCCAAGACGATCGAAGGCATGGACTACTACCCGGTGTGCTGCGAAACTGTCGCCGACGACCCGAACAAGCTGCTGACGGGGCACAATGGCGTGAATGAGTGTGGGTCGTACGTGGCGGAGTGGGACATCCGCACGGGAAAGCGGCTGGCGACGTACACGGGGCACAAGGCGACGGTGTCGAATGTGAAGATGGTCTCGTCGCGCGTCTACGGCAAAGGCTCCTTCTTCACCGCGAGCGACGACGGCACCTTCGGCGTCTGGAACTGCGAGGATGGCGAGGCGAAGGGGGAGGTCCGCCTCGCCGTCGAGCACCAGTTCCGCTTCCCGGAGGGCCACGTCACGTGCTTCGACGCCGAGGAGAACGGTGACACCGTCATCGCGCAGGACGACGGCTGCCTGATCGTGCTGCGGCCGGTGTCGAAGGACGGTGCGGTGGTGCCCTCTTTCCGCCTGCGTTACGTCGGTGCACTGAAGCCGCGCACGTAAACGTCACAAAGGTGCGAAGGAGCGAGAGGACCTGTCCTAGTTTTTTTTTCTTCTTCTTTTTCTTTCTTTCCTTCTATTCGTTCGTCTAAACGCATAGGCGAAGGAAAAAAAAAAGAATAGAGGGAGAGTCTCCTGCTTTCTTTTCGCCTCCGTTCTCTCTTTCTCACACACACACACACATACCCCTGCACAGCCCTGTTCACGTTACGCACAACCGTGGAAGCACTTCTTGTTTCGCCAAGGATTGATGCAAAAGAAAGAGAAATACTGTAGATATTACAAACGGGGGAGTGAGGGCCATACGTCACTCCCCCCTTTCTTGTCGTCGTATGAACGACGTTGCTTCACCCGTGGTCTGCGTCGACCCGGTCATCTGCTCTCGCTCAGTCTTCACGAGATAACTGTTCGTTTTTTTTTATTTCTTTCTTCGAGGAGGAAGAGGGTGTTTCACTACCCCTCAACAAACAAGTGACCAATGGAAACCACAAAAAAAAAAAGCGTTTTACGCTTCACATACGATCGATCAAGCAGCCAAAGAGAAGTGCGAAAGCAAAAGAAAAAAAAAGAATAGAAAAAGCTGTTTTGTTTTTTGCTCTCACGATCTTCTCTTGTGCCGTTTTTCACCTCCCACCTCTAGGTTGACTTTTTTCTTTCTATTTTTCTATAATAAATGTCAATCGTGCTTCTTTTTTTCTTCTTCTTTGCTTAATCCGTTAGTGACCGATCTCCGTTTGCCTCCCAATCCGTCTGGGATTCGTTTTCCTGAAGAGAGAATGATTTGTCTGAATTGCTGTTCCCCGTGGATCCCACTTTTTATTTCATTTTTCCATTCCTTATTTTTTTTTTCTGTACATAACTCTGAACACGAGCGTTGTCAAGCGAAAAAGAAAGCAGAAGAGGAAAGAAAAAAATAAACAGAAGTGTTATTGGAAGTAGCTTCCTGATATCGAATGTGATAGTGTGATGGTGTGTGTGTTGTGTAGGATTATTACAAGCTGAGCTGCAGCTGCAGCGGCGCTGACGGCTTTCTACGTGTCTTCTTCTGCGCTGCTCGCAAGAGCCACCAGCACAACACCGTGGTATGGAATCGACACTGAAGCGTCAGGTTCACACCTCGGACCGTGCGATCATTCCCCTACGTGTGTGCACGGACATCTCTCCCTATCACATCCCTTTCTTTGTTCCCGTTTTTTTTTTGATTGTTTGAATTCAACCAACTTGTGCAGCTGCACCAAATAAAATACAACAACAACAACAACAGTCATCTGTAAGTCTGGCGATACGAAAGAGCGACAGGCACGCAGCGACACAACTGTCAACGTCTCTACCCTACTCGAGAAATTCCACCAAAACGCTGCCACCTCTTTTTTTTTTCTCAAATTAGAGGAGAGAAACGACCAACACGTCACGCACACATCAAAAAACAACAACAACAACAACAACGTAAAAAAAAAAAGAAGAGAGGAGAATTCACACGTGTAGGACGGCGCCTTCCCACACACACACACCCACTGCGTGCACATCAGCATGTCCGCCAACACCGCAGTTCAGCGCAGTGATGCGGGCAACGCGGCCCACCCCAGCCGCCTTCAGCTCGTCTACGCCGCCCACCAGCAGCTCGAGGACGAGTTGGACACCTTCCAGGCATACCTGGCGGCCGCGCGGAAACACCACGGCAAGTCGGAACGGAGTAGCAACAGCAGCAACAACAAAAACGGTGCAACGGAGGACGACGACAGTTTTTCACCGTGGGCCGGCGTCGAGACGTCCGCGGCGCAGTGCGTCGACATGGCCGGCCGCTGCCTGCGTCTCTTCAGCCCCACCCGCCGCATCGCCCACCTCAAAGGACTGTCGTCCCTCACGACGCTCTACGGCGCTGCAGCCACCACCGCCCCGGCAGACCGCGTCGTGGCGTTTCTGGCGAGTCTATCGGAGAGGTTCAACGGTGAGCTGCCGCTGGACATCGCGCTGAGCGGTGGCCGGTGCCTGCAGCGGCTCAGCTCGTCGGCTGCGGATGCGTACCTCGTGACGGTGGTGCAGGGTTTGCTGAGAAGCCCGGCAACGGCCGCCGCAACGATGCCGGCGGAGACGGCAGCGAAAGACGATGGCAGCACCGCTGTCGTAGCAACGAACGCAACGTCGACCTCCACGCAGAATGAACAACAGCAACAGCTGCAGCGGTACCGTGCGTGTGTGCAGCGGGATGTCGACGGCCCCGCCTACCGCCTTCACGTCCGTGCGCTGCTCCTCTTGCAAATTGAGGCTGCCGCGTCCGCCGAGCAGACCGCCCACCGACTCGCCAACGCGTTTCTGCCGGGCGAGCTGACGCGGCTGCTGCCGGCCACCACCTGTGCGGAGTTGGCGCAGTACGAGGCGGTGTGCTGGCGGGAGGCGGCGCGCATACGCGAGGCGCAGGCAGCCGCGACTGCGCCGTCGCCGTCGTCGTCGTCCCCCGCCTCCCGCGAGGGTGGGGTGGCAGCAGCAGCAGCAGCGGCGGCGGCCTCGCCAGCGTCCGCGTCGCCGTCCACCGGCCCCACCACCACCACCACCGCACAACGCACTTCGACGGGTGCCGCCGTCAGCCGTCCTGCAGCAGCCGCGTCGGGTAGTTTTGCGCAGTGGCGGTGGCACGCGGTGCGGCTGGCGGTGTTGCTGCTGCTGGCTGTGGTGGTGCGTTTCGCCTCGGGTCCGCTGGCCCGTGCACTGAAGGGCGCGCTGCAGGTGTCAACGGCGGCACAGTCGCGGCGTCGCACGCTGACCTTGTGAAGCCGCACACGGCAACCTCTGTGGTGGAGTGGAGGTCGTGTTCGTATGCGTTGCGTGCATGTGTGTGTATGTGTGTGAGGAAAAGAGGTGGTTGTGCGTGTGTATGGGGAGAGAGCTGTGGCTCTTGACTTCAAAAGGATAACAACATTCTTATGAATACGAAAATAGTGTTAAACTCAGGAACGCATACAAACAAAAACTGAGACTGCTCTCAGGACATGCGCTTTGTGAGGTTAAGGGGCGGTGTTGCGATTCGACAGATCATCATCAACAGCAGCAGCAAAAAAGTATTTTGTCATGTATTGCAAGCCGTAGATGAATCCGCTGAGGACTCCGCCTTGTTCGCTCCCGGGGGATGACTGTCAACGCTGCGTGTGTGTATGTGAGATGGAGCGCTACGGCAAGGCGTTGTTTCAAGGGTCTCTC
>AUXI01000445.1:0-19827 GCA_000482105.1 Crithidia acanthocephali | reverse complement strand
AACGGCGAGGAAAAAACATTTTTTTTTTAGTAGCCAAAGAAGATGGGAAAGGAGAAGAAGATTGAAAAATGCGACGTGCCGAACAGCTTTTTTCTTTTTCGCCGACGATATTCACTCTTTGTTCGTTCTCTCGCCATCACTCTTTCACCGGCAAAAGAAAAAAAAGGAACAACAACTGTATTTTTCTTTTCATCGACGTAGACCTGACACACCTACAGAAGATATCCAGTTCACCGGAAGAGGTGTTTTGAGCGTGTTTGGTTTGTGTGAGTGCTTTGCAGACGGTTTGGAAGACCGTGCAGCACTGCTGAGGTGAGAGAGAGAGTTTCGTGTGTGTCTCCACACTCGTTTTCTTTCGTGCCTTCGCGGTGCGATGGCGGTCAGTATTTATATCTAGCTTCGGTTTCTCATTTGCATTTCTTTCTTTCCACTGGTCACTTTTCACGTTGGAGCATTAACAGCTTTTTAAAGGAGATTCTATATTCTAAGTCTTGCCCATGCTACGCATGCAGACTAAAAAAAAAAGGAAATCTACGAAAGGGGAGATTAAAAGAAAGGCTTGCTTGAAGGCAGCGTTTACGGCGAAGGGAGCTGCGGTGGAGCAAAAGCTTATTTGCTTCCGTGCCGCAGCAAAACGATTTTTCTCGATACACCGAGGAGAAGCAGCGACGATGCGTCTAGTGCGAAACAATCAAGGCAAGCGATGCGTTTGCGCGACATCTCTGTGTAGCACTGAGCTGATCGATAGCTTCGGTGTTGGCAGAATTGTGTGTGGAAGACTTTTTTTTTTAAATATGCTTGCATCGAGGATGCCGCTATCACAACCCTCTCACTAGGGTACTGCGCTCACTTGCGACAACACGCCTCTCTTTCTCTTTCTTCCCCCTCCCCCCCTTCCCTTCGAGCATTTCTTTTACCAGCTGGAAGAGGCCAGTGAACTCCCTTTACAAGTTGCTATTGCTGCTCTCGGTGACATCTGCCCCGTCACTTTTCACAAACACAGAAAGAAGAACTTCTTATCTTTTTTGTTTCATATACCGTTGTCACTTTGCGTTTTCTGTTTTTGTTTTAGAATGAGTCGACAGGCGCCACACACGTCCAAGGCGGCGCCAGCCTCGTCGCGCACACAAACGATCCTCGAGCTACGCAGCGAGGTGCGCCGGCTGGAAGCCGAACTGGAGGATCGCAAACTTCTCTTTGTCGATTTGTGTGAGGCGAGCGGAATGTCCGCTGCGGTCACACCCGCTGCCGGTGCTGCTGGCAGTGACGGCGCTGCAGGTGTGTCACCGAGTCAGCCGCCCGCTGATGCGGCCGCCGCGGGTGACGCTGCTGCCGAGGCGCGTCAGCTCGCCGCTCGCAACGCCTTCCTCGCGGAGGAGATCAAGATGCTGGAGGCGATGGAGCGCAAGTTCGCAAACGACCCGCGCGTGTTGGACAAGCGCAACGAGGTGAAGCTCGTCCGGATGCAGATCGCCCAGGTGGAACGTGAAATTGCGACGCTGCAGACAGTGAAGAAGCGCCGCGACGTCGGCCTGCGCGCCATTGGCAAGTCAGAGGAGCAGGCGCGGCGCGTGAAAGGGCAGCAGCACGAGGTGAACGCCGAACTGCGCGAGGAGGTGAAGGTGCTGATGGAGGAGCTGCGGGCATTAGAGAAAACGGACATCGAGATGCACGAGCGGTATGCGCAGCTGCAGGAGCAGGTGAAGCTGTCCGTGACGGACGCGGACGTCCGCGCACTGCAGGACGAGGTGGCGCGTTACGACGGCGAGATTGCGAAGTTGGCGGAGACGGAGGCGGCGTGGCGGCAGCGGCGGGCGTCGGCGCGCGAGGAAGACCACCGCGGCGTCGCACGGATGCGGAAGGAGTGCGCCACGCTGGAGGAGGAGGAGGCGCGGCTGCAAAAGCTGCTGCAACAAAAAGACCTGGAGCTGAAGCGGAGCTACCAAGTGGTAGGTCGCCTCAGCTGACGCGGCGGCATTTCTCTGAGAAGGGAAGACGGGCTCGTTTCCTCTGTTGCGATGTGTCGTTGCGTTTTTTTAATATACTTGTATATTCGCTTAGATTCATAGAGGTTACCCTTTTCAAACGCAAACAATCATGTTTACTCCATAGAGTCTAGAGTGTTGGTGAAAATGCAGGCTCCTTGGAAGTTTGAAGATGTGGCGCCTGCAATTCAGTTTTGCAAACGCGCTACACTTTGTGTTGCCGTTCGGTTTGAAAGAAGGCGTCGTTCGTGCCCTCGCCTTTCAGCGCGTTCAGCAGAAGCGTCCAATGACGTGCTTCCGCAGAGGTGGCTTCCCACCCAAACAGATGCTCTTATTCTTTAAAACAAACAAACAAACAAAAGTCCTTCTTCGCCCTCTCCGTTCTCACTTTTTCTTTCTTCCAAACTGGCGGCTCCCTTTTCTCCTCATTCACGCACCGTGCCGATGAACTTCACGCCACGGAAACTGCGTGTCACTCGTGTGAACTGAAAGTGAGAAGCAGCTGTAGTGTGTGTAGCGTACATCAGCGTTATCTGCCGTTGCACAGACGCGCACGGAGTTACACCCGTACACCAAAGCACACACGTTTATATCAGGACACTGCAAAACAGAAAAACAACATCTTTACACGAGCACTGAGTCTCTTCCTTTTTCTTCTATCCCTTTTTTTTCTCGTACTTGTACTTTTCTTCTTCTCCCTTATCTCCATTTTTTCCCTTCTTTCTTTTCATCTATAAATCACGTCTCCTTGGTTCTCTTCTACAACTCTTTTTTTCTTTCTTTCATGTACAGCTGTATGTATCCTCTTTTTTTCCTAGTATATCCTCTATTCCATTTTGTTGATTAGAGCTACTGGCAAAAGGTTCTGGTTTTTTACTATTTTCCGTTCATAAGCTTCCGTGTTTGTTGTTTGTTGGCGCAAGTGTGTGCAATTGTATTGACGTCGACGCTTAACCGTTTGGTCTCCTTTTTTTTCTGTGCTTATTCCAACTTAAAATCTTTTGTTGCTGACCAATCCGTCTCCATAGAAGAAAGGGTTTTCTTTTTTTTTTGTTTGTCATTTTAAGCAAACAGCAAAAGATCGCTTCTGCGTCTTCAATCTGCTTCCCTCTTGGTTCATCTTCCCTCCAAGCGACAGTGTCTCAGGGCAGAACTCGTCGTTGCTTTGTTCCTCAACTCCTTACGATCTCTTCCTCTCACGTGTGCGTGCGTTACCCAATAAACTTGCTTATATCAGTATTGCTTTCTCTTTTTTGTTCTCTTTTTCTTGCTTTTCTAGAGTTTTTGTTTTCTCTGTTCTCTTCTGGAAACCTCTGCTTTCTTTTTTTTTGTTTTCTGGGCCGCATCTTTGAGAGAAGAAGGCTTTGTCGAGGAGCAGCCTTATATATATATATTACCAGGTGGCCTGAGCGTTCAAATACGAAGTAAAGAGCTTTTTTTTCTGTTTGCAGTCGTAAAGCACCACTGACTTCCTTTTTTTCCCTCCCCACAACCATTAGTGGTATTTTCTTATTGTTTTTGTGCTCGACAACACAACACCAACGAAAGAGAGAAACAACACATATGGCTGGGAGACTTGCACATGGTCGCGGGTCGGTGGTGGGACACAGTAGTGAGAATCCGACGCCGCACCTGCCGCTGACGCCGCTTGACACCGCCCTGGGCACCGGTGGTAACACCGGTGACGACCACACCAGCAACAACATGAGCAAAAATTACAGCACGTTTAGCCTCGGTCTCGAGGGGCCCGAGACGCCGACGCGACGTGGCAGCGCCGCCGCCGACCACGCCTCCTCGCTCTCTCGCAGTACCGGTGTCACGGCGCTGCTTCGACCGACTAACGACGGCGCTGCCAGCGCGGCCACGGATCGCCCGCTGCAGCCGTTGACTCTCTCCCCCAATACCAGCGCACACCCCGGCCAGAGCAGCCTCGGCCACGGCGATTGGGGCACCTCCAGCTTCGAGCAGACCGTGATGTCTGACCTCAGCGGGCTGCGCAGCGTCGGCGAGAACCCTCCGCAGGCCGCGCCGCAGCTGCCGATGCTGGCCACCGTGTCCTTCTCCGGCCCCGGCAACTCGTCTCGATCTGTTGGCGGTTGCACCACACCGCCGCCGAACCTGCACGGTGATGCACTGACGGTGAGCGAGTCTGCAGGGACGGCGACAACGGCTCACTCCACCACGGCAACGGCTAGCACCACTGCTGCCACCGCCGCGAGTGCAGCTGCGTCGTACGGTGTGAGCAGCAACAACATCGGCACTGGCGCCTCCTCGAGCCCTGGACGCTCCATGACGCTGCTGGAGCGGCGCACGAACCGCGAGCGCAGCATGATGAGCATTTCGTGTCTGTCGGGGCTGAACGTGGAGACGCTGCAGGCGAGTATGCGGGACACCGGCGTGGCGGCGGTGGAGGAGCCGGAGAAGACGACGCCGCCGACGCACGGCTGGTCCAAGACGGTGGCCTCTGCAGCCCTGCTGAGCGGCTACGAGGTGCCGTCGACGGCAGTGCGGAACGGCGCCTCTGCGGTGAGTGTTGGCGCGGCAGAAGGAGCAAGCGGCAGCGGCAGTAGAGTGATGTCGAGTCCCACGTCAAGCGCGACGCCGTCCGCCACCGCGGCGCGGCAGTTGCCAGCCGCCACGCCTGCCTTCCGCGGATCCACGGCGACGTCGACGAGCAACAGCAGCAACAGCAGCAACCATAACAACAACAGCAGCAATCTCACCTCGACCGGCTACCGTCGCACGTGCCTCGCCGCGCCGCTCAGCAAGGAGCTCTCCTCCGGCGCGACGGCAGCCAACGCGGTAACACCGGCGGTGCACCACCGCAGTCAGGGCACCACCGCTTCCCCCGCCACTACTACTACCACCACCAGTAGCACCAGCAACACGCCTGCTGCCGCAGTTCCGGCGGGTAAGCTGCTGACGTCCATCCCGGGTGCCATCAAGGTGGCAAGCTACAACATCCTCGCTAGTCGGCTGGCGTCGACGGACCTGTACCCCCACTGCGCACCGTCCGTGCTGAGTGAGGAATACCGCATCAATCTGGTGAAAGAGGAGGTGCGGCTGATCGATCCGGATATCTTGCTCATGGAGGAAATCAGCGTCGGGGTGCATGAGGAGTCGTTGGGCCCTTACCTGAAGTCGACACTGGGCATGGAGGGCAACCACGCCGTCATCACCGATCGCAGCGGGCAGCCGCGCTGCTCCGCACGGCCGCCGACCGCCTCCAGCACACCGCTCCAAAAACTGCCGTCCAGCACGCGGAAGAAGTTCGACGGGCTCAGCCTGGCCTCCCTCCGCGGCACCACAGCGCGCCAAACCACAACACGAACACCGCCACCCCGCTGACGCCGGCTTCACCGTCGTGTGCGGGCCGCTTGGCAGGGGAGCCGTCGAACAGCAGCGGCAGCAACACGAACATGTACAGCATCGCCAACCTGTCAGCGATAGAGAGCAAAGGCGACGCCTCCGGCCTGCCCCCACTCGTGCGAGCCGGCTCGGGATTGCAGCTGCAGACGCAGCTGCCGCCGCCGCGCTGCAACAGCGGCACACTCGCGGGTGCACCGGTCATCGGCCGCAAAGGCTCCCGCTCACCGCAGCCTACCCCCACCCGTGCCGCGCCGTCCCTCTCCTCCCTCGGCCCCACACAGACGACGATCAACACAGCCAACGCGTCCACCACCGCCCCATCGCAGTACGACGCGCTGCCGCGCAGCAACAGCGCACTGGAGCTGACTTCGATCGCAGCTGCCGTGCAGGAGGGACAAAACACGCGGCGGACGTCCGCCTCCGAGCCGCCCTCCTCCGCCGGCGGCACCCCACCGCTGTCCGTTGTGGCGGGACCGTCCGATGCACTTCCCGCGACGACGACGACCACCACCACAGACACCACGAACGGCTGCGGCGCAGGCTGCGACAACCACCGCCGTATCGAGATGGATGGCGTGGCGGTGTACTACAAGGCCAGTCGCTTCCGCGTGCTGGAGGTGGTGCCGGTGTACTTCAATGCCATCGCCGCCGCGGAGGACCGCCTCACGCCGTACGAGCACCAGAAGCTGCAGGTGAACTCCCACAACGTGGCACTGCTCACGGTACTGCTGGATACCCAGGCGCAGGGCGTGCCGCATGTGTACATCATCGCCGCCGTGCACTTCATCTGGCAGCGCATCAACGCGCAGCTGTGGCAGGCGCACCAGCTGCTGCGCGTAGTGGAGGAGCTGAAGACGCGGTACAGCAAAGCCGAAAGCGATTTCGCGGCCACGACGACGACGATGGCCACCACCGTGGCGGCGAGGCGCTCGCTGGGCATGGACAGCTTCTCCACCCAGCCCCCGAGCCTCGTGGAGACGCCGCTCTACCACGAGATGAGCGGGCCGACGCGGCCGTGCGTGCGGCGGGAGCTGCCGGTGCCTTCCACACCGGCGAAGCGGCCCAGCATCTCCCCCCGACCCACCACCGCCGCCTCCGACAGCACTATCGACGGCGGCAGTGTCGCCACCGTGGCAGGCGTGAGCAGCGGGAACTTCAACTACAACTACAACTGCAACTTCGGCAACAACACAAACTGCAGCGGCGGCGGTGGTGCGACGACGGCGGCACCAGCGGCCGATCGCGGGTCGTGGCGTCGCGAGAGTGTCGTGTCCACCTCCACCACCGCCGGCGGCGCACTTGTGACGTGCGTCATCGGCGGCGACTTCAACTCGGACCGCAGCGGACCTGTCATGGAATATCTGCGCACTGGCCGAGTGCCGGAAGGGGCACAGGTGATGGACTACTGGAAGGGCTTCACGCCCTACACCCCACTACACCGACGACAAACGGACGCCGACGTAGAGAGAGGCAGCGAGGAGGAGAACGAAGAGGCGGCCGAGGGCGATGTTGGTGGCGGTGATGGTGCGCCGAGCACGGCAAGAGCCGCCGCAACAAAGCAGAACCACAAGCGAGGCGGTGACGGCAGCAGTGATGGAGGGAAAGGCGACGCCAAGCTGCTGCTGCCGCCGCTGTTTGCACCGGGCCTCTCAACGGAGGCAGCAGCGGCGCACACCCCACCCGAGCGGCCGCAGCGGCGCTCGCCGCACCTCGACCTCCGCCTGCTGCCCCGCAAAGACTCCGTCAGCACGTCTTCGCTTGGGTCGCCGCCGTCGCCGACGCAGCCGTCCAAGCAGCCGTTGCGGCCGTCGCAGTCGCCGTCCGACCCGCTCGGCGCGGACGCCCTCCTCCTCGCCAAAGATACGAGCGACGCGTTCCTCCTGCAACCCTCGACGCCGCCGCGGCAGCGCCAGTCGCCGTCCTTCTCCGGCCGTGCGGCAGTCCCCACAGCTGTGGTGGGCAGCACCGAGCACACGCCGCTGGACCGGCCAGGGGATGGGCTGCACAGCAGTGCACCGGCCCGCGTCGCCAGCGCCGCCTCGACGTCGCCGTTTCCGGCCGACGACGCGCCGTACCAGGTGGCGTGCTTGAGCAACTTCCGCTTTGGCCGCGGCTCGGCCTCGCTCATCACCTCGCCCATCTCCGGCAGCCTGGCGGAGGCGGTGGCGGCGGGGGAGCGCAGCGGCGTGGAGGTCGGGAGTGCCCCGACGGTGGCCGTCACGCCGCCCGCGCGTTTGACGACGGCGGCCACGCCCACCTCCCGCACTCGTGGACGCAGCCAGGACAGCCAGTCCTCCCTGTCACACAGCAGTCGGCGGCACAAAACCTTCAAGTCGGGCTCGCAGACAAACACCGACTACCCAATCAACGGGTCGGCCATGTCCGCCTCTCTGCACTCGCGCCGCCGCACGTCGCCGGAGGCGCTGCGCTCAGCCGAGAGCAGTGCGCTGATGGAATCGGTCCATGCAAGCAATAACAACAACAACAACAGGTCCATCTCGCGCAGCCGCAGCACGAGCGAGTACGGCAGCGTGCTCAGCAATCCCTTCGGCACTGTGGGGTGTTCGATGAAGTTGCCGCAACATGCCCGCAACGACACGCTGAGTGCGGAGTCGAGCGACGCGGGTTGGATTTCGGAGGAGCAGACGCAGCAGCAGACACAGCCGCCGCCGCCGCCGCCGCCTCCACCGCCGAAGCGCCAATCGCACACGCCCGGAAGCAAGCGGACGGTGACACCGACGCTGCAGAGCCCCTCCCTCGGCTCCCCTGCGGAGAACGGCAGCCTCGCCGCTCCGAGCAAGGCGGAGCAGCGCGTCAAGCCACTACCCGCTTTCTCCATCGCAGCCATGCGCGGCTTTGGCAGCGGCGGCGTCTTCGACTCCCTCATCCACCCGCAGCTCTCCCAGATGGACAACTGCGAGGCCCCGCCAGCCCCTAAGGCAGGCGCGAAGCGGCGGTCCGTCAACGACGCGGCCAACACCGTCTCCGCCACGTCCACGAACGGCACCTGCGGCAACACGACACCGCCTGCCTCCCCGCAGGCCTCGCGCAGACGGCTGAACGACGCCGTGGGCAGCGCCGCGACGATGTCGTCGACCACCTCCATGGAACCGCAGCGCCTGCCGGGCTCCTCGGCGGAGGAGCTGCACCTTTCGCCGTCGTCGTCGGTGTCGTCGCAAGGGCCCACGCGGCCGGCCGTGCTGGGGGAAGCGCCGCTCAACCGACCCGCCAAAGGACTCATTGACGATGTGACCCACAGCGTCCACCTCAGCGACGCCTACGCCCCGTACTGCTACCGTCACCCGTCGCGGGTGTCGGCGGTGAACCCGTCGACGAACATGGAGGGCCGGGTGCTGGACCACATTCTGTATGAGGACGAGCACGTGGTGTGCGGGGCTGTGTTGCGGCTTGGCGAGAAGCAGGAACTGCCAAACGCCCACGTGCCGAGCGACCACTACATGGTTGGCGCAGTGCTGGTACCCATTCACGAGCTCCACCAGTCGTGATGCGTAGGAAGGAAAGAAAACAGTCCATACCCATCTTGTGCATCCCGTTACGTCAACAAACAACAACAGCAAAAAAAGAGAAAGACGAATGAGTTCCTTGTTTGGTGCTTCGAGTTCGACTCCGTCGTGAAATGCTGCTTGCTTTTCCTCCTCCTCCTTTCTTCTTTTTGTCTACGTGCTCTCTCTTTTTTTTGTTTTCCTTTTCTCCTGCCTTTTTATTGTTATTTCTGCTGCTGTATATTCTTGTTTGACGGTGCACGTGCCTTGATACTTGCACCCGTCATACAAGTTGTCAATAGAATTCGCAGACATCAACGTTCCTTCGTCTATTTTTTTTTTTTTTGTCTTGTCTCTTCCTCTTTGTTTGGCGTACCTCTTCCTGCTTCGTTGCGTCACGGTGTGTGAGACGAAGTAGAAAAGGCGCGTTTTTTTTTCTGTTGTTTTGTATGTGTGCTGGTGTGACGCCTACTAAGCCAGTCAGCTTTTGGGTGTGAAGGGCGACTATGTTTTGTATACGCATAGCTGGCTTCTTTTCCCCCCTCTTTGCGCTTCTGCTCTCGCCCCTAGCATGTTCGTTTTTTTTTTTTGACGGCAGCGTTTGCCACACATGTTCCTTGGCGAAACGCAAGCGCGTCCGTGGTGCTCGCAAAGAGCAGACCAACGTACCTGATGGGTGTAAATAATTATTTGCGCTTTTTGATTCCCTCGCCATCTTTTTGCTTAAGTGCTCCTTACTCCACATCCACTGGGATGCTGGAAAGATACATCTCCTTTTCAAAGGAGGTTTGTCACCTGTTTTCCTTCTTCTACCTCCGTATTTCTTTTCAGCAGAGTCTGGAAACAACGGAATGTATATGTCAATACCGCTCACATGTAAACAGGACAGAGAGAGAGAGAGGGAGAGAGGGAGGCGAGTGATTGCAGCCGAAGCATCTTCTAGCTTGCGATTGGCAACCCTAAAAAAGAAGCGAAAAAAGCAAATCAAAAGGTTCACGTGACGGACCTTGTCTCTGTGTATGCGTATGCGTATGCATATGTGTGTGTGTGTGTGTGTGTGTGCTTTGTGGGTTAACATTTGAGGTACTGTCTTTCAGGGGCAGAACTGAGGGCATGGACGACCCTACGAAAAAAAAAAGAAGATGGGTTGCTTTCCTTCTCATCGATAACACTCCACACGCTGGTTGTTGTGGGCTTGATAAAGTGCTGTGCACCATAGCTGCTCTCATCGGAGCGTGAAAGGAATGAGAACGTGCACTGCAGATGTGGCTTTGAAGGATCTCTTTGTGTTCGTGTTTCCGAGTTCCCCCACTATGTCTTTCTTTGCGTGCCTTTTTTTTCCCCCTCCTTTCGTGACATGATGTTTTCACGCATCAACGCTGCGTTGTGCGATCATTATTGTTATTATTATTATTTTGCATCCCATTACAATTTAGGTGTGCCTAGAAAACCTTGCTTTCACCCACCCACACACACACACACACACACACACACAGACAGACACACAAATACGCCACCCCCCCCTTCTCCTCAAATTTGCAATGGGCCGCACAGAATCGTCTGACCCCTCGCCTGGCTTCCGCAACGACAATCAGTTGTTGGACACAGACGACTTGAAGCACGCGCTGGACCTCGCCGTCAACCTCGGCAAGCCGTCGACGGACCGCGGCGAGGACGGCACCTACCGCCTCTTCCAGTTGCCTTTCTACTGCAAGAAGGTGCTGTGGGATGACGGGTTGGCCAGCGCGCAGAACACCGCCTTCCAGTCGTTTCTCGAGAGCGACAGCTTCAAGGAGGCGTCGAACTCGCTCGTGAAGGCGCTCGACATGGACGGCGATGGCAAGATCACGCCCAAGGACTTTCAGATTATGTACGACGCCAAGCTGACCCCAGCCCTCTCACGCAATCGCGACACACTGGACAAGTGGTTGCCGTTTGTCGGGCAATGCACGTTTGGCTTCGTGGTCGGCCTCGGCTTTGGTGCGCTGGCGCGCAACATGTACAAGGGCAAGTTCTGGATCGCCGGCACGGGGCTGGCGGCCTATACAGGGATGCAGTACCTTGCCCAGCAGAACTTTGTGAACCAGAAGGCGCTAGAGGAGAGCTTTAAGGCGAAGGTGAAGGAGCTGGCGGATGTGAACGGCGACGGTGAGATTAACCGTGAGGACATCAACGCGCTGGTGGAGAACCGGATGCGCTTCATTTCGACGAAGCTTGGGCCTGGCGGTTTGGCGCCTGGCGTTGCTGGTTACGCCTCCCTGGCCATCGGCTTTGCTCGGGGAATTCGTTTTATCTAGCGAAGCAGAAGCGCGCTACAGGAAGGCCTCCTGCTTTTTTCTCTCCCGTTCCCTGTCTTTGATGTCTGATGACCACACGCACAAAACAAAACGGTGTACATACCTTGTGCAGCAGGCAACGGTTTTATTTTTATTTTTGATGCTATCTTGGAATGTCTTTTTCGTATCTTTTATATGTCGTACAGTAGATCCTGTGTTTTTAGTTCTCCAAATGACTCGATCGTACGATTCGACCTTTTTTTCTCTTCTTCGCAACGTGCTATTTTAGCGCAAGCCAATCCCTGTAGAAGTGGGAAAGCGAATTGCTCATCAGTGGGTATCTGATGCTTGTTTTCTCCGCGTGTGCTTGCACCCCGTACCTAGCAGCCCACCACGGTACGGTCTTTTTTTTCTCCTTTTTTCTCCTCGTGCTTGTTTTTCATTTCCTTTCACGCTCTACTTTGTATATCGTGTTCAAAAAGTAGCGACAACGCCAAAAAAAAAAAAAACTTAACTCCAAACAAAAAGGGGAAAAGAAAAAATGAACTGAAACGGTAACTGGAGAGAAAGGCAAGAGTTAGTGAATGTTATCCGCTGATGGAGGGGCCTCTGGCAAGTTACATAAAAGCCAACAAGAAGAAGGAAGTTTAACACTTTACCGCTTTTTTTTACAATCGCTGTTCTCTATTAAGTTTTGAAAACATCTTTCGACTTCGGCTACTTGGCGGATCATCTACCTCCATCTCGTACTCCTCTTTCTGTGCTCTGCCTCCTGTGGCCAATATATTGAACACTCTTACACACAAACACACACACTCACATACCCCACAACAACAATAACAAACACTCCTGCACTCCAGTTTGTGGACGGCGAAAAAAAAAGGAGAAAGCCGAACGCGCACGAAGTAGGCATTTCTGACACACAGTCGCACGCACACTCTGTGCTGCACATTTTTTTTCTTCTTCTCTTTTTCGTTTCTCCTTTTCGACCACTCATGCTCTCACCTAGCACGGTGCTCGCCGCTCGCGCGCTTGTCGACCGCAAGAAGCCGCAGCTGTGGGGTGCACCGGGTGCCCCCATTATTCGTATGCGCGGCCATCACGTCGTGTGGAAGTTCCAGTCCTACGACATGTTTGTTGAGCACACACACCGCCGCCGCAACTCGGACATCCGCCTGCTGCACTACCTCGGCAAGCACTGCCCGCACCCGCAGAAGTCACTCTGGTCGCCGGACACACCGGTGACGCAGGACCGCCACCTCTTCATGCTCACCACGGTGGACGTGGACGCCTTCAAGTACTGGTTCGGTGTGAAGCGCTGTCGGCTGTCGGTTGGGCCGTGGAACATCCTCGCCAAGTCTGGCCTGCTGCCACCGTCGTACCGGCAGAACTCGAAGATCATGCCGAAGCCAATCTTTGACAAGGAGCATTTGATGAAGTACTACCTGGCCAACCGCAAGGACGAGCGCGTGCTGGAGCGGGAGGCGTACTTGAACTACAAGAATAGCATTGTGAAGACGCCAGAGGAGCGGGCGGCGGAGCGACCGGTAGCGCCGTTTTTGTAAGCAAAGAAGCGCGATGCGCGTTGGTTGGTGGGTGCTGGTGCGGAGCAACAGCGTGGAAAGGTGGAGGTGTCAAGGAGGCTGGGGCTCACTGCCAGTTTGAAGTTCTGAATTCGTCTGGCGTTGATGCGGTGGTTGCTTTTTGTGATCTGTGTTTTGCGTTGCTTTGATTTCTCATGTGGAGAGCGCTCGACCTCCACTTTACAGGTTTCTATAAGCAAAATACATTAACAACCTCGAGCTTTTTTTTTTGTTTTGAGAAGGTGCGCAGCCTCATTAACGACGGGAGAAGCTTACGTTGTGTTGTGCGATTTGAAGGCGTATTCTCTCCTCCAGGTGCGAGAGTTTTTGGTTGGTCCGCTGAACAGATGCTTTTCCCAACTCTCTGATTCCCGTTGACAGGCTATCTTCACCAGAGATGCAGAGTACACACAAAAAAGGCACAAGCTAGGTGAGTAAAAAGCAAGCTCACTTGTTTCTTTTTCATGCGTGCGCACCAGCAGCGCTTTCCACTTTCCCCTAACTTCCTTTTTTCACTCCACCGCTTGTCCTTTCTTCTTCCTCAAAAACAACAACAACACATTCCTCGTCCACAACGTCATCTTACACGGATCTCTGTTTAGCAACTTTGGAAGAGTTAGTGCGCAAGAACGTTATTTCTTCGCTTTTTTTTTCTTGGTCCTTTCCTTCTCACAGAATCCTCATCTCTTCTTTGTTTCCTTTCGCAGTCTTTTTCTGGTTAGCCTCCAGTAGCAATCACAACAACCGACAGTTATCATGGAGTCTCCCATCAACCCAGCGGTGTGGCAGGTGTTGTACAACGCCGCCATCGGCACCCTCTCAGCCGCTGCGCTCTACTCCATCTACCACCAGAAGTATGACATGGAGTCCGGCCAGCGCGCGTCCTTCGCGGCGTTGGCCAAGGCGACCACCGAGGAGGCCCGCACCGCGAAACTGGCGGAGATCGAGGCAAGCTGCCGACCGGAGGTGGTGCGCCGCCAGCCTGCTGCGCGCATGAGCGCCGTCAAGCACGGTGCTCCGATTGTGCAGCTGGCGAAGCTGCAGAAGGACGGCTCGAATGCCGCGAGTGTGCGGGCGGCCGTGAAGGTCATTCTGTACGTCTACGGCCCGGATGCGGAGGGTCGCGATCAGCTGCAACGCCTGGGCGGCTACAAGACGCTGCTGACGACGCTCAGCGAGGCGCAGCGGCAAGGCGAGGAGGAGGTAATGGAGGAGGTTGCCCAGGCCCTCGACGCACTGACGGAGGTGGACGACTCGGAGGTGGTGCTGGACACCGACGTGCCGGCCGGCAGCGCGGGTGCGGCGGCGCTGGCTCGCATGCCGGCCACCGTCAAGATGCTCCGCATCCTCGACCCCGAGGGCTCCGTTACGTTCCTCACCTCCCTGACCGGCATCTTCGCCAACATCTGCACGCTGGCCGAAGGCGCGACCAACATCGGCCGCGGCACCGACGGCCACACCGGCATGTCGTACTTCCTCCGCCTGCTCGACCACACCAACCGCCGCGTCGTGGCCAACGCCGTCACGGTCGTCCGCTTTCTTGCCCGCGCGCAGATGTGCCAGGAGGAGCTGGTCGAGGCGGAGAACATCACCCGCCTGGCGGACAACCTGCACGTGACGTCGGAGCCGGTCGTGGTGAACTCCATTCTGACCGTCATTCTTGTCATGGCGGGCAGCAAGAAGTACGGCGAGGCCTTCTTCTCCGGCGTCGCCTCCAGCTCCATCCCCGCGACGCTCTTCGAGCTGTGGGTGCGCAGCAGCGAAAAGGCGCTGCGCAGCCGTGCGGAGGTGCTCTCGCGGCTGCTGCTTCGCATCCCGCAGACGGCCCCGGTGGTCGCCGCGTTGTTTGAGCGCTTCCGCGTGCAGATTGAGGAGCGCCGCCGCCGCGACGAGGAGGAGTACAAGCAGCACATGCAGCAGATGCAGCAGAACCAGATGATGCAGCGCATGATGATGGAGCAGATGGGCATGGACCCCTCGATGATGGGGTAAACCACGAGGTCTGCTAGCAGCTACGAACTGACGTGACATCAGTTAGTGCGACGACTTTTCGCTCTCTCTCTTTTTTCCTTCTTCTCCTTAGTTCTTGGTCTTGCTGTTCTGCATGTGTTGGTGCAGCTGTTGTTGTGCAGCTGCTTTATGCGTTGTTCTTTTTCCCCCTTTTCTCTTCCTTTCTGTCCGTTCGATGCAGAAATGCGCAGCTGTTGATGCGCCAGGCTGTGAACTCGCGAGAAGCGTTGGTTCTCCTTTTGCTGTTCACGTTGTCACCCTTGTTCTTTTTTTTTTCTCCATCATCTTTTTGTGTTTTGTCTATTATTGTCTTACTAACTGTCGCGCAGGCGACGCCACTTAATTTACAGCACCGCATGCGAGGAGGGTGAATGATGGCAGTCCCATGAGGTGCTTTTCCACGTCACCGTTTCATGGATTTATGTGTGTTTGTTTCTTTGTTGGGCAATCGATCCATTTTGTTTTCACATGTGCGTGTTCGTCTACAACTAACAAATCGAAAGAAAGCCGAATGCAAAGACCTGGTCGGCAGCTAAGGGCATAAAAGAGTGCGTTGAAGCCGGAAGCGGAGACACAGCTGTCAATGGGATTGCTGTGAAGGTGCAAGCAAAGGTTCTCAGTTTTACCTGCATAGGGAACTCCCGATTAAAAAAAAAAATAGTGTTGGCCATCACGCTGCGTTGACACACGCTTTGGAGCAGATACAGCGGATGCTGGACTCGTTGGCAGAACGGCAGTATCGACGGAGAGTGCCACGGGAGAGAATCGTCGCAGAGAAGAAGAAGAAGGCGATCCGATTTAAAAAAAAAAGAGATAAAGTCACTTTCTACTGTCACCCATTTGTTGCACCGCCCCCTTTTTTTTCTTTCTTTCCCCTCTTCGTCTCACTGTCTTTTCGTTCAACACACACGGGCACTTTTCCAGTATCCACGTGCTCCTGCTTTCCGATTCTCAATTCGAATAAAGGAGCCCAGAGCAGGAAAAGGTAAAACTATGGCTGACCAGCCGAATCATTACTCTGCTAAAGGGCGGGAGGACGAGAGGCAGAAGAACTGTGACGCGGCGGGTGCAGAAGACACGGTGGAGGACGTGGAAGAGGAGGTGCCCCTGTGCCAGCACGACGACTACGATGCGGAGCTCTCTCTGGCAGAGCGTGAGGCGCAGTGGGGTTTCACCCTCAGCGACCTGCAGTCTGCCGTGAAGGTGGTGCGCGTCCTCTTCCGCAACCCGGCTCTCTACGTCGGCGACCCGTATCTCTCCGACAGCCGCCTCTACACCATGATCACCCGCGACCGCAAGACGAAGCGCGAGAACCGCGACATCTTCAAGGCCATCATGAACGAGGAGAAGAGCCGCCGCAAGCGGTACCAGCGGCTGCAGGACATTGAGGCGGTGCGGCGAACCGCGATGAAGCGCGAGCGCGAGGATGCGCTGAACAGCTTGCTGCTGACGGGCGGCGAGGAGGCCACCGCGCACCTGCCACCGCTGCTCTTGCACGACCGTCCACGCACCCCTGCGCCGTCCGTTGACACGGCCGCCTCGGGCTGTCCGTCCACTGCTGGCGCGGTTACAGCGGACACCGTCTCGCCGGACTCCATTGTACTGACGGCGCAGGAGAAGGAGGTGCTGCGACTCGTCGGTGCCTTTGAGAATTTACTGCGCTTGGAGGAGGCGCTACGAGGGGCGGTGGTGGAGGGCTACACCGCAACGTCGAGCGATGCGGCGGCGGCGGCCAGGCCCTCGGTGGATAACCCACCCACGACAGGCGGCGTCGGGGACCCGACCTCGTCCGCCTCCGCCCCCTCCGCAGTGAAGAAGATGCGCAACGAGGCGGCGGCGAAAGCCACGGTTGGCGATGCGGCGACGGGGTCACCACCAGCGCCGGAGTTGGACTGGACCGTCATCACACAGCTGACGGCGCAGGTCTACCGTTACCTCTCCCACCCCTACGGCTCGCAGATGCCGCCGCCGCTCTTCGCGGGTGCGGCGCCGCCGACGGCCGCCGACTCGCCGCTCGTCGTGCGCAGCTTTGTGCGCGGCATGAAGTGCCACGTGGCGCAGCGGGCAGCCGCGCTGGTGCACCTTGCAGGCGCTGCCGCTGCTGCTGCTGCTCCGGCGGCAGACACGAACGACACGGTGGCGGTGCCGCTGCTCGCCTTCCTGCAGTCGACGGGCCGTGACGTTATTGTCCGCACCCCGCTGGCTGCCTTGCAGTCCATCGCTGGTCTGCGCACGTTGGTCGGTGCGGAGGAAAAGAAGAACGTTCACCACACTGCATCTGCTGCTGGTGGTGCCGCTGCAGCACCGCTCATGGCGGTGGTGGAGGCACCGTTGGACGACGTCTTACGTGCGATGGAGCTGGTGCTGCTGGAAGGGAAGAGCGACGACCGCTTCAACCCGGCTGAGACCGCCGAGGCGGAGCCGCAACAGGCACGGGAGGGGGAGAAGGAATGCCGGCGTGCGTTGCAGCTGCGCGTGGCCGAGCAGAGTCTGCACTGCTTCATCGCGCGTCGCCTCTACGGCTCTGCCCGTATCCGCGGCTGTGGGGCGTCGCCGGTGCTGATCCAGCGTGGCCCGCCCACGTCGACCTCTGAGGAGCCGGATGGTTACTGCATCTACGATGATGTGCAGCGGTACGCCGTCGAGCACCACGAGGACGACGAGCAGTTGAAGCTGAACAAGTGGATTGGGTGCCACACGTGCAAGGTGCGCTACAACCGCCTCCACCCGTATTACTACAGCATGTGCCACCTCTGCGGCGAGTACAACTACAACAAGCGTCTCATGGCGCGTGACCTGCGCGGCAAGACGGTGCTGCTGACCGGGTGC
The DNA here is from genome assembly GCA_000482105.1 of Crithidia acanthocephali. Lineage (NCBI taxonomy): Eukaryota > Euglenozoa > Kinetoplastea > Trypanosomatida > Trypanosomatidae > Crithidia > Crithidia acanthocephali. Next base: position 2,272 of record AUXI01000445.1, on the reverse strand, counting down.
CGCATCAAGATCGGCTACGCGATGGCGCTCTCGCTGCTGCGGTGCGGGGCGACGGTGCTGGGCACCACCCGCTTCATCCACGAAGCCGTCGCCCGCTTTCAGCAGGAGGTGGACTACGAGATCTGGAAGGACCGCCTGCACCTTTTCTCGCTCGACCTGCGCGACATGTGGGTGGTGACGCAGTTCTGCGCCTTTGTGCGGCAGAAGTACAAGAAGCTCTTCGCCATCATCAACAACGCCGCGCAGACGATTGCGCGGACGCCGCAGTACACGGAACACCTGCGCCACATCGAGTTGAACCCGCCGGCGGCGCTGCAGGCGAGCATTCACCAAGACGCGCTGTCGACGGAGTGGCACAACTTCTTCTGCCACCACACCACGGTAACAGTGGGGCAGGCCATGTCCATTGAGTACCACCCGAGCACGCAGCCCTTCCTCAACTCCGACGGCGACGAAGACGTACACGACGACGAGCAGCAGCAGCAGCAGCAGGGGCAGGCGCCGCAGTCGGGCATTCCCGCTGCCAGCAGCGGCAACGTCGGTTCCAGCACCACGGGTGGTGGTAAGCCCCACGGCAGCACCGTCGCGCTGCGTGCGGCGTGCGATCGCACGCTCATCTTCGACCGCTACGACACCCAAGCCGAGGAGAGCGACCACCGCGACAAGAACTCGTGGGTGATGAACCTGGCCGAGGTGCAGGGCAGCGAGGCGGCGGAGGTGATGGCCATCAACGCCCTCTCCCCTTTCATTCTAAACGGCAAGCTGAAGGTGTGCCTGACGGATCGCGAGGGCGACACCACGCCAGACGAGCCGCGCTTCATCATCAACGTCTCTGCGATGGAAGGGCAGTTCTACCGCTTTAAGCAGACCACCCACCCGCACACGAACATGGCGAAGGCGGCACTGAACATGATGACGCGCACGAGCGGCGACGACTACGCGGTGGACGGCATTTACATGAACTCCGTCGACACCGGCTGGATCACCGACGAGTCGCCGAAGCTGAAGAAGGACCGCCGGGCGGAGCAATTCATGCTGTGCCCGCTGGACGAGGTGGACGCGGCGGCGCGTTGCCTGGACTTGATTTACACAAACAGCCGCGTGTACGGCAAGTTCTACAAGGATTTCAAGGAGATTGCGTGGTAGGCAGCTGTGGAGCAGCGGTGCTGGTGCACTTTTTTTTCCCTTTTCCTCCTTCGTTGTCGTGATCAACATAGACGACCTAATTAAATGTTCGATTAACAATGAACGACAAGACTAGTACGCACAGAGAAACGATCTTTTTTGTGAGCTTTTGTTTCTGTTCAGCAGAACACGTTGTGGTGGTGTCAGCCTTGCGAAAGGATGGCAACGATCTCTGTCTGACAATAAAAAGCTGTCATTCTCCAGAGTGAGAGTCACTGCGCTCCTCCAACAAGCACGAAGAACAATGTCGTGCTTTGTGTCCAAGTGACGCGTGAGCTGACTGTAGGGCTGCGTTGGAAGCCGTCGTCGCACTTTAAGTTTTTAATAAAGGAGCCGAGGGGCTTTTTGCTTTGTCCATGGTTTTCTGCACCTCGTCAATGTTAAGTGGCGTCGTGGACACGTGTTTCTGCGGCGCCCCCCGCTATTCTCGCCTTGTGGTTTTCTGTTTCCAGCTCTCCGGTTGCTATGCACTCTTACTTTCTTCTCTCTCTGTTTCCCAACGTGCTCGTGATCGATCAGAACTCGTCTTCCCCAACATCTAAAACCGCAAAGCAACGCTTTCGCCATCAGGCACTCATCTCCTCCGGGAAAAAAGGTTGCCGCGTAGCAAAAAAAAAAGGATCGATCAATTCCATATTTAACAACCACAGAGCTGCTTTGAACTACTCGATTCTTACTCCTTTCATTTTCTCTCTCTGTTTCGCACGCTGTCATCATGGCTAGCGAGTACAACGTAGCGCCACGCGAGGCCTTCACGATGCCGCGACCGGAGGCGAAGTTCTCCGCCCACGCTGTCGAGCGTGTGATTCAGGAGGTGTGCGAGAGGATGGTGGGCTTCGAGCGACCGTACGTGTATGAGGAAGCACAGCCGTTGATCAAGGACCTCTGCTCGGAGATCCAGCAGCGCCTGGTGCGGCTGGGCTATGAGCGGTACAAGCTGGTCACCCACGCCACCGTGACGGAGGCGGCAAATCAGGGCATGCGCATCGCATCACGCTGCCTGTGGGATCCGGAGACGGACAACTACGCTGCGTACACCTACTCGAATGAGTATATGCATGTGAGTGTTGCCGTCTTTGGCGTTTAC